>RJWJ010043976.1:0-12369 GCA_004363605.1 Indri indri | reverse complement strand
CCCCTCTCACCCCACATCACATGGTTGGGCTTTCCTTGCACTATTTTGAACATGTATTGATCGAATTTCTATAAGAGGAGATTAAAATTAAAAATGCCAGAGAATAAAGACTCCACCTGAAATTCTGCCTCATAGTTTACAAGTTTTAGGCTGACGTTTTGCAGGGCTAGTCTTCTGAACAGACCAAAGTGACTGAGGAATTTATCTATTTCTTCCAGGTTATCCAACTTGTTAATATACAATTGTTCATAGCAGTCTCTTACTGTAGTTTATATTTCTGTGGTATCAGTTCTAATGTCTCCTAATGTCTCATTCATTTATAATTTTATTTATTTGTGTGTTCTCTCTTTTTTTCTTAGTCTAGCTAAGTTTCATCAATTTTGTTTATCTTTTGAAAAAACAACTCTTAGTTTTGTTGGTCCTTTATATTGTTTTCTGATCTTTATTTCATTTATTTCTGCTCTTATCTTTATTATTTCCTCCTTCTGCTAACTTTGGCTTAGCTTGTTCTTCCTTTTCTAGTTCCTTGAGGTGTAAACTTAGGTTGGCTTTTTGGAGGGCAGAAGGTGTTTCTTTTTTCTTAATATGGTAATTTGTTGCTATAAACTTCCCTCTTAGAATTGCTTTGCTGCCCCTCATAAGTTTTAGTATGTTTTGTTTCCATTTTCTTAAGATATTTTTCTATTTCACTTTTGATTTCTTTGATCCATTGGTTGTTCAGAAATGTGTTGCTTAATTTACATATATTTGTAAGTTTTCCAATTCTCCTTCTGATATTGATTTCTAGTTTCACAGCATTTTGGTCAGAAAAGATACTTGATATGATTTCAGTCTTCTTAAATTTGTTAAGACTTCTTTTGTGGCCTAACATAGATTGATCCTGGAAAATGTTCTGTGTGTGCTTGAGAAAAATGTGCATTGTGCTGTTGTTGGATGGAATGTTCTGTATACATCTGGCAGGTCCATTTAGTATACAGATGCTCTCTGACTTACCAAAGATTGACTTACAATTTTCTGACTTTATGGTTGGTTTATTGAGAAGTAATCCCCTGATAAGTCAAGGAGCATCTGGAGAGTATTGTTTAGTCAGCTGTTTCTTTATTGATTTTTTATCTGGATGATCTATCCATTATTGAGAGTGGAATATTGAAGAACCTTACCATTACTGTATTGCTCTCTATTTCTCCCTTCAGTTCTGTTAATATTTGCTTTATATATTTTGTTACTCCAACCTTCAGTGCATCTGTATTTACAATTTTTATATCCTTTTGATGGATTGATCCCTTTATCACTATAATAACCTTCCTTGTCTCTTGTGATAGTTTTTGACTTAAATTCTATTTTGTCTTTTCACCTTTGGTGTTCTCTCTAAGATATTAGCATGGAATATCTTTTTCCATCCCTTCACTTTCAGCATATGCATGTCCTTAAAGCTAAAGTGAATCTCTTGTAGACAACATGTAGTTGGATCTTGGTTTCTTTAATTCATTCAGCCACTTTATGTCTCTTGATTGAAGACTTTAATCCATTTATAATTAAAGTAGTTATTGATAGGTAAGGATTTACTGTTTCTATTTTAGTCATTGTTTTTTGACTGTTTGATGGTTCCTTTGTTCCTTTCTTCCTCTCTGTTTTCCTTTATGATTTGATGATTTTTATAGTAGTATGCTTTTATTCCTTCCTCTTTATTTTTTGTGTATTTACAAAGGCTTTTTATTTTTATTAAAACAAAGTTTACATAAAACATCTCATGGTTATAGCACTTGATTTTAAGCTGATAACAACTTAATTTCAATTGCATATAAAAACCTTTACACTTTTACTTCTCCACCACTACACTTTATGTTATTGATGACATGATTTATATATTTTCATATTCTGTATTCATTAAAAAATACTGTAGTGATAGTTATAATACTTTCAGTATTTAGATAGTTTTTGATACTTTTCTGTTTTAACTTTTATGCTAGAATTAAAAGTAATTTACCTATCACCATTATAGTATTAGAGTATTCTAAATTTGACTGTATACTTACTTTTACCAGTGAATTTAATACCTTCATATGTTTTCATGTTACTGATTAGCATCCTTTCATTTGAACTTGAAGAACTCCCTTTAGCCTCTTGTAAGGCAGGTCTAGTGGGGACAAATGTACTTAGCTTTTGTCCGTTTGAGAAAATTCTTTCTCTCTCCTTTATTTCTCATAGACAGCTTTGCCAGACATAGTATTCTTGGCTGGCAAGGTTATTTTTTTTTTCCCAGCTTCAGTACTTTGAATATTTCATCCCACTCTCCTGGCCTGAAAGCTTTCTGATGAGAAACTTTATGGAGGTTCCTTCTTATGTCATGAGCAGCTTTTTCTCTTGTTGCTTTCCAAATTCTCTCTTTGTCTTTGACTTTTGAAAAATTTACTATCATGTATCTCAATGTAATCTTCTTTGAATTGGTCCTGTTTGAGGACTTCTGAGATTCATGAACCTGGATGCCCATATCCCTCCCAAGATGTGAGCTGCATTCAGCATTTATTAATTCAAATGATCTTTCTTCCCCTTTCTTTCTTCTCTTTTTTGGAATCCCGTAATACATATAGTGATTTGCTTGATGGTATCCCATAAATCCTGGAGGCTTTCTTCACTCTTTTTCATTCTTTTTTTCTTTATTCTCTTCCTACTGCATAATTTCAAATGACTGTCTTTGAGTTCTCGGATTCTTTCTTCTGTTTGATCAAGTCTGCTGTTGAAGCTTTTAATTGTAGTTTTCATTTAATTCATTGTACCCTTCAGCTCCAAGATTTCTGTTTGGCTGTTTTTCTGATTTTTATCAACTTCTTGTTTTGTTCATGTATTATTTTCTGATTTCATTGAGTTACCTATTAATATCTGTGTTCTATTATAATTCACTGAGTTCCTTAAAACAATTTTATTGAATCATTTTTCAGGTAATTCATAGTCTCCATTTTGGGGGATTAGTTTATGAGAAATTATTGTCTTCCTTTGACGATGTCATGTTTCCTTGATTTGTTTCATGTTCCTTGAAGTCTTGTGTTGTTGTCTTCACATTTGAAGATGCAGTCACCTCCTTCAGCCTTTTTTGACTAGTTTTGGGAAAGAAACACCTTCATCAGTTAGACTAGGTAGGTATTCCTGGGGTTTCTCAGAACTTTTCTATAGATGCACCCTTTCCACTCTTTTTATTATATTTGAGAGTAGGAAGTCTTAGGACTATATGCCTTTTCACAGTTCCACAAAGCCAGGCTGGGTACTAAGAGCCTACCGTTTATTTTCCCTAAGGTAGTATCCTGAAGTGGTCAAGGTTAAGTACCTTCTCCCAATCCAGCAGAGTCAAGCCAGCTGTCTGCATGGTCTGCAGAAGCTTGTGCACACTGGCTATGGTCAAGGGAAAAGGGCACTTGGAGTGCTGAGGGCATGCATGGGCTAGTTGGGGGTGGATATGCAGGCAATGCATCCTACTAGGTTAATAGTTAGGCCTCTTGGTGAAGTCATAAGGCAGTTAGTAGAAACCACAGTTCTTTGTGGTATTCCATGTCCCAGTTTCTATGAGGGCCCACCCCTATTCCCTGCTCCTAGCTGCCCTCAGACTGTTCAGCCATGCCAGTGTTCTGGGTGGGGAGAGAAAGAAGTGGACCTCTTGTGGAGAGTCCTACATGGCTAGAGAAGCCAGGCACTCAATACACTCTTACCGCCCTACCATGGGTGAAATCATAGGCTGAGGTTGTCTCTCTTGGCATTGAGCTATGCTACCTTGGGAAGGGGCAATGTGGGTAAAGTAAAACTGTTCATTTTACACTCACCAGTGTGTCTATTTTCATATTTTTTTTCCCAGCAAGATGCAGAGACCTCTCCAGTTGACTCTCAGACTCTTGTCCATGGATGATTGTCAAAATCAGTGTTTCTGTGAGGGTCCAGGGGCTGAAGATTACTATTCTGCCAACTTGCCGACATCCTCAATGCTTCACATACTGAATCACGTCTCATTCTCACAAAGAAAGACCTTAAGGGGCAAAGGTTAATATCCCCATCCTATGGATGAATATGCTGAAGGTCAAAGGAATTGAGTAATTTGCCCAAAGTCACATAACTAGGAAATGATAGATGAAATAGAACCCAAGTTGAAATTAAGATCTTGAGCTTAAGCTCTTAAATACTATACTAAAAAGTTCAGCTAGTACACTTTATAATGGTGAAATAAGGGCCAGCAATAAAACAAATGGCCTATTTTTATAAATGAAAATGAAAATAATATAAATAATAATATAATATAAAAATAATAAATCTTTAGCTTGTAGTTTTGTCATCTTCACATATGGATACCATCCTCATTTGTGGTTTATATTAAGGAATACCAAGTGATTTTTAATCAAATCTACCTAAGTGTTGTATTTTACCTCTGTTAACTAGAACCTACCACTCAAAAAAAAAAAAAAAAAAAAAAAAAAGGAAAACCAGAAAGCATCTACAGACAGTGACCTACAGGGTATTCTAGGGAAGGAAATTAAAATGCCATTTCAGTGCAAAAAATTTGAATTTATAATCTCAGATATTTCAATCTGTTCTTTTGGAGCTTGGCAGTATTACAAATTTATTGGCATCCGTTTTAAGAAAAATACTGTTGTGGGAAATTTGATTGGATTTATTTTTACATAGCCATGCCCCTACCGACCCTACTTAGAAGAGGCCAATCTTGAGAGATATTTCTTTTTTTTAACTTAAAAAAGATCAGAATAATTTTCCTTCCTTTCCAAAAAAAAAAAAGTTTTTCAATGCATTTTAATAAGGCTCAAACTGTCTCCCTGCGTGCCTTCCCTCAAGTTATCCATTTTTAATTGTCTTTGGATCTTGGCATCTTGATACCATGGATAGGAATTGTGGCTCTGTTTTGCCAGTCTTCCCCACCCCCTTCCTCGTATGTTCACTGAAATAGGCTTAGAAGCCATCTGCAACTCTGTGTGGAGGCAGGCTAAATGTCAGTCCTCCCATGGGCTCCAAACAGAAGAGAGCTCCACAAGACCTGCCTGTCTCACACCCAAACTGCTGGGGCCCTTGCCTTGCTGTTTTTTTCCTATTAATATTTCAGCACTTGGGTTGCATGAGTTTAAGAAGCACTTTTGTCTCAGTAGGGAGTAGAAGACAAGCTCCAGTGCAGAGGATCTTTTTCTCACAGACAGTTAGAGAACTGGTATTTATCTGACTAAACAGAACAGCCTCCATTACTTATTTTTGTAGGTTACAGGGAGTAAGTGTTCATGTTAAACTTTAAGAAAGGCAAAAAAGAAAGAGGAGAAAAGCATAGGTTGGTTGAATATTGACTGGAAGGGAAGAATAGAAAAGGAACCAAGGAGATGATAAAGAAAAAGGCTACAGTCGAGAAGATTGGGAAGGAAGGAAGCATTGGGAAGAGGAATGAAGAAAGAAGAAAAAAATGTAGGTCCTGTGTTCATTGAGGTTGTAATAGTAGATAAATCTACAATAGGAAGGAAAGATTGGGAAGAGTAGATATGGAGGGAGGAAGAAATGAAAATACCTGCAATGCCTACTATATACCAGGCGTGTGTTTGGAGGCTTGATATCTGCTCTCTCATTCTGTCTTTACCACAACTGTATAAAGTGCGTATAAAGAAAGTTGCCTAAATTTCAAAGTTAATAGCAGAATCCAGGCCTCACTGGCCATTACATCATGAAGCAAACATTTGTTGAGCATCTTATGAAGAGGGGCCACACATTGTGTCAGTTTTCCAACTGAGTGATATAGTCTCCACTTGTCAGAACCTCACAATGAAATATAAGAGATTTATTTGACAATAAGAGGAAGTCTAGCCACAGGTTGACTTGGCAGGGCTCAGAATCTGGAAAAGTCCATACAATACGAACCAGTCTCTGAGTTTCAAGATGAAATTAGAAGTTGGAGTTCATTATAGTTTGCTAGAAAGGCTCTAAATTCTTTAGACTGTTAATGGAAGGTCCTTGGATGTATAATTCATGTGTTCTTCAGTTTTACCTCAAATTGGAAGAGTTTCCCTGAGGCAAATGCAACCCACATGTTGTAGGGTCAGTCTTGAAAAGATCTAGGGCCAGAATATTGTAGGTGAAGTAATCACAAGTACAAGTCTCTAAAGCTTGTCATGTGTCAGCAGAGAGAAAAGGCCAGAATAGCTGAACCCAAGGCTGGAGGGAAGAATCAGAAGGTAATCAAGTGTTGTAAATTGTGGCAAAGATTTTAGATTTTATTCTACATGTAAAAAGAAGCCATGGAGCATTTTAAAGCAGGGAAATACGTGATCTGATTATGTATTGCAAGGATGATTTAGGGAGGTGAGAAGAAGGGCAGATGGACAACAAAGGAGATGAAAGACCAGTTAGTAGACTAATTCAGTAACTTGGGTAACAAAAGATGATGACTAGAACTAGGTGGTAGCAACGGACATGAAAAGAGGAGGTCCAGATTCAAAGTATTAATATATTGTAGTGACATGGTCAATGGGACTATCTGACCAATTAGTTGTGGCGGGGAGGGCACAATAGAGAGATAGGGATGATTTCTGTTTCTAGTCTGGTGAACACACTAGAAAGTGATGTATTTACAAAGGCCTGAAAAAGTAGGTAAGAAAAGAATTTTTCATTGTTATTGCTAAGTGGTGCTGGCATATAGAAACAGTAGTTCTCTCTTGGACCTTTTAGTTTTGAGACATATATTAAATATACAGTGAAGAACTCTAGTAGACAATTGGACATATAAGTCAAGATTTAATGGAGAAATCATGGCAAGAGGCACAATTGGGCGGTCTACAGCATGTACAGGAAGGGTAGCATAAAAAGACAAAAGAAGAGGCCATGATATAAGGCATGATGTATTCCAATGTCTATAGTAATAGACAGAATAGAGAAGATAGAGTCAGCTCAAAAGTGAAGAAGGAATGATCAATGAGATAAGAAGAAAATTAGGAGAGCATGGTGTCAGGAAAGGCAAGACAAGAGAGTGTTCCCATAAGAAGGGAGTTGTCAGATGAGCTTTATACTGCTTAGAAGGCCTGTAAAATGAGAACAAGAGGTAGCCATTGAATTTGGGCAGACAGAGATCACTGGTGATCTTCAGAAGAGCAGTTTCTATGGTGTGTTTAGTATGGAAGCCTGATTTGAATAGTCTGAAGAAAGAAATAGAGAAAAATAATTAGAGGCAGGAAGACTAAAAAACTGCATGAAATGGAGCAGAAAAATGAGGCAGTTCTTTGTGATGGACCTGGAATCAAGAGAGTGAATTTATTTCGCCTCATAATGTGAAAACCCCTAGGTTAGACTTTCCTAAGATACAAATACATGTGTGAGTAATTGAAGAAGGAGTTTTCAGGGATGCTAGTAAGGGAGTAGGGGGAATAGAATAGGTGAGACCCCTGGCAAAGTCCTGCTGGGAGTAGCTACAGCTTGATGCCTCAAGGGGGCTGTGCAATGTAAGTTACCCGCAGAGCTCTCCTGGCCTGAGGCAGGGGGAGCTGGGCTCTCACAGTCCTGCCCCCTACCCATTTAAGAAGTAAATCCCAGGCACTCCCAGGTTTCTGAGAGGACATTAGAAATGAAAGCACACTCAAAAGAAATCATAAGGGAGCCGATAAGAGCACAGTTGAAGAGACTGATCTCCTTTCCTGAAAGAAATTTCAGTGGAGACATGGCATATTCCCTTTTGGGCACCTGTTTCTATGATGCAACATAGATTTTCATTCGAAAGATGTTTATTGAGCACCTACTGTCTGCTTGACATGAATCTGTGCTACTGTATAGTGTGATTTGCAGCAAGGGATGGGATTTGGGGCCATCCTGACCTAAGCTGTGTGGTTTCCTTAATGGACAAGTTTATATATAAACTTATATATAATCCAAAGATGAAAATTTACAAGTACTAAAGGGCTTTAATCATCCTTTCAATATCCATTCAATGATACCTTTTTCGACTTCAAGGCCTGAGTATCTACCTGAAGTTCAGTAAAAAAAAAAAAAAAAAGTGGCTTTCTTCCTGCCTCTGGACAGAAATAAAGATTTTTAAATTCAAACTCTGATGACAATTTAGTTGTTGGCATGAGTGAGATAATGGATTCCTCCTCTCCCACTGTTCTGTTGATGGAAGAAGAATATAGTTAGTAACTACCACTTGCAGGAAGCAGACAAAAGGATTATGCAGTCAGATTTTACATACCCCCAGCCCTACATTATGTGAGTGACAACAAAAAGCATACCTTCAATCTCCAATGTTGTCCATTCTGTTTGGTGCTGAGACTGCAGAGATAAGAAATATCACCTGCTTTTAAAAAGCTACATAAAATGCAAAGATAATATGGAAGTGTGTAGTCCTAGAAACATCAGTCTAAAACTACATGAATCCATCCCCATTTTTTTCTATCCTGAGGAAATTGCTCATTAGCATTTTGTGACATAAAAATTTCTTATTTTTTGGTACCTCCTTCCTTCACCATAGCCAGGACTGTTGATGTATTTAAAATCTCATTTCCCTGAACAAGCTGTTCTGGTTGACAATAGAAGAGCAGTAATAAGCCCCCAAACAGTCTCAGCCTCCCTTGAGACCCATCTCCATAAATACACCTTATTTTTCTGGGGCAGCTCAGATTAAGCAGGTTTCCGGAGCACGTGGCAATCTTCCTTGGTCAGTTTCTAGACAGTTAGCCTCAAAATAGCCTTATATGACTGGGTGTTTCATTGCAGGGAGGTGTGTGGATATCAGTAAGTAAAAGGATGTGTCTACTTCCTAGTTAGTAGAAAAATATGACCCAGCATTGGTCAAAGCTGGGACACAAAGTCTTCTCCATTTCACAAGCATCATGGAGCTCCTTTAGTTACATCATCGTGTGCCACCAGAGGGCCCCACTTTGGGACTGAGGCAAGCATCACTGGCGGCTCAGTGTGTTGGCAGCTGTCTTAGCTTCTTAGGGCTGCCATAAAGTACCACAGGCTGGGTGGCTTACTTACAACAGAAATTTGTTATCTCACAGCTCTGGAGGCTAAGTTCAAATTCAAGATGCTGGCAGGGTTGGTTCCTTCTGAGTTGTGAGAGGGCCGAAAATCTGTTTCATACTTCTCTCCTAGTTTCTATAGCCTCAGGCATTCCTTGGCTTTGAGGCAGCATTCTCCCTTGTCTTCACATTGTCTTCCCTCTGCATGTGTGTGTCTCTGTGTCTGAATTTCCTCCTTTTCATAAGGACATCAATTATATGGATAAGGGCCCACCCTAATGAGCTCATCTTTATTTGATTATCTGCAAAGACCATATTTCCAAATAAGGTCACAGTCACAAGTTTCAGGAGTTAGGACTTCAACATCTTTGGGGGGAAAAAAATTCAGCCCATAAGAGTAAATGAGAGCTCACAGCTAAAACCTCTCCTGAAATTGCCTGCAGCTGAAGAGAGCCCCCTCGCCCAAGTCGTGCTGCGTCAACCTGTGCCCTATAATTGATCAATGAGGGAACTATGAAGGCCTGTACCCCCTGCCCTGATTCAGGACAATTCTGCGGGGATATCCCAGCTCCAAAATTCCACATAGTTGGCAGAGACCTTTCCCTGGCCTCTTCCTTCATTTGTCCTGTGGACATGACTAGAGAGCGTACGCCAATAAACTCCTGTAGACAAATATCCGAATCATAGGCTGCTCCCCAAGTCACACCACTTGGAGCAGTGCTTCTCTGAGCTTTTACTGCACCGGATGCTGGAGAATCAAAGACAGCAAGACACAGCCTGACCTCCAAGACATTCGTCAGTATCAGAAGTCATTCCCGGGCTAGAAAGGCTGCCCTCGCACACATCCTGCCTTTGGGGCATCCACTTCCTATTGTGTCACTTGTCCCCCTTACTTGCTCCTTTCCCACATTGCAACCAATAATCATATTCTTCTCCTTCCCCTTGTGAAGTCTGCTTCCAGAATGAAAAAACAAAAAGGTAAATTATCGTCTATTAAGTACAACTATGAACTGTGAGCTAGACGTCTTGTATATGTGATCTCATTTAATTCGCTCAACAACCCCATTGCCTTCATATTACAAATGGAAAAACAGAGATTCTAACAGGATCAATAAAGGCCCAGCTCATGTGGCTTGTAACAGACCCAACGAAAATAAAACCCAGGGGCTTTCGATTCTAAAGCCTGTGCTCTTTCTATCACAACAGTGATTCCAGGCTTATTTTACACAGGCCAGTAAATTAAAAACAAACAAAAAATTGGCAAACAGAAGTAGAGCTAGCAACTTCGGATCTTGCCAGGAACATTAAAAAGTAAAAGCTTCAATCTACTATCACCACCATTTCATATTAAAAGGGACATTTCAACCCATAAAATTTTGCAAATATCGAATCTCTACACAGAGGATTAGTACTTACAATTGAATGAATTTAGCTTCATGCAAAATATACCACATTGCCCTTCATTTTATTCATTTCGCCACAGATTTGTGAAAATTTTTCAAGAACTGGTACAGATCCTGAAGGAAAAAGAAGCTTACAAATCATCCTTAAATGATCTGGGTTATATTCACACTAAAATATAAATGACCTCTTCAGATAATTTAGTAAAATATTTTGAGTATAGCAGGAGGTGTGTCTAAGTTAGCTTTGATATGATCAAACATAATTAAGGACACTACACGGGAATGCTACGTTTCAAGCAACAAAGTGAAAGCAAAGGGAAATCATAATTTATAATTGGCTATTTTTTCCCCACATCTCAGATCTCTGTCAGAACTGAAGAGCTGGCAAGGGTCCAATTTCCAATCAGAGGGTTTTGCTTTGGCCCTATCCATTCACATGTGAATTCCCCTTGAAAGTTACATTCGACTATTTTTATTTTGCCATCAGTTACCTCTAGCAGAAAACAATAGTTAAAATTCACATGTTAATAACTGAAAGCTTGTAAAATGCCAGCTCAGGGCTTGAAATGTATGCATTCTATAATCTTGCTGCACATGCCTTCAAATTATTTGAGGGAAGTATAATGAGCTAATATATTCCAGTAGTGGTAACAAATATGTCTGGTGCAGAAACACTGACTTACATCTATAAGCATCTTTCATCCAGAGGGCTCCCAAAGCACCTCCTAGATGATGTAGCGATCAGCCGCCCATCAGTGAAATGCAGATGCCTCCAAGGAGAAAAACCTTGTGTCTGAGCTTTCAGTAGCGCAGAGAGCACACTGCAGCATTACATGGGGCGAGGCTTTAATTCCCCAAGTATTACAGATTTAGAACTGACGTGAGGCATTTCGTTTGAAGAACAGAAGTATTTTAAGAAGGCTGAGTGCAATTTTGAAGTGGCAATCATTCCTCACAGGCAGCTTGTCATCGTCAAAAGAATGAAGCCTCCAGGTTTCATCAGAGCTAAAGTTTGAATCCCAGCTCTACTACTTACCCAGCTGGGTGAGCACAACCATGGCCCATTTCTTCTTTGTAAAAGCGGGGAGGGCAATGGTATTTCTTCACCAGCTTGCTGTGAGAATTGAATGTAAGATTGCACCCAGTAAGTGATAGTTGTTGTCATTATTTTATCTGTAAAACGGGAACATCATGGACCTCAAAGTGTTGTGAGAATAATGAAAATAACCATAAAGAACATTTAGTGAGCAGTTTTTGTGTGCCAGGGAGCGTGCTCAGTGCTTTACACATATTATCTCATTGTGTCCTCACAATAAACTTATTATTTTATAGATCTAACAACTGAAAGAGAAAGTACCTTGTCCAAGGTTACCACACAGTTAACAAGTGGCAGTATTCAAATGTTTAAGCGTGTGGTTGAGACCAAACACATGGTACTTAGTTGATCTCTTTAGAGAATGACTTGGAATGCCCACGCCATCTCTGGCAAATTATTCTGAGTGTACTTAAGTGAAAGCTCACACTGTACCCCTTTAATCTGCCCTCTCCCAGAATAGCTCCTTCAACTCCATTCAATGCTCCAAACCATTATGGAGCCCCAGCAGAGTACAAAGACTGTTCTAGGCACTGCCGGCAGACAAATGTTTTCAAGATACCGGTCCAGACCCATCTTACAATAAGGCCACAATCACAACTAATTATCAAGCACGTTAGCCTGTGGTAAGCATTATAAAAGAAGGCTTAGCAAAATTGTATGCACTCAAAGGAAAAAGTCATTAATGCTGCTCAGGAGGAGAGGGCAGTTTGCAGAGAGGAGGGGCATCTGAGTGAGCCTCAGAGACAGTCCCTTCTAGCCTATACTTGGAGGGATGTCAGTTCCTGCCGGCTAAGCATCCCTCTTCCAAAATGCAAATACTTCTTTCTGGAAGAGGAAAGCATTACATCTCGTATGCAGTAATTTTTTAAGATCATTGTAAGCTGTGTAATATCAG
>RJWJ010043975.1:0-12369 GCA_004363605.1 Indri indri | reverse complement strand
CCAGAACATCACCACACCATCAGAACACACCCATATCATCAAAAATAGATTTTAATAAAAAACGATAATTATAAAAATGGTTTGTAATATTTTAAGAATAGACCTAGTATGGTGGCTCAAGCCTGTAGTCTCAGCAATTTGGGAGGCTAAGGAGGGAGGATTGCTTGAGGCCAGGGGATCGAGACCAGCCTGGCCAATATAGCCGTATCTCATCTCTAAAAAAAGAAATAATAAATTAGCAGGGTATGGTGGCATGTACCTGTAGTCACAGGTACTCAGAAAGCTGAGGATTGTTTGAACCCAGGAATATGAGGTTATAGTCAGCTGTGATTGTGCCACTGGATTCCACCCTGGGCAACAGAGTGAGACCCTGTCTCAAAAAAAAAAAAAAAAAAAGTATAAGATAAAATATGTATGAGACAATACGCATTTTTTCCTGTGAGTTTAGGCTAAGATAGGCTACTATTCTTCAAGAAGTTGTAACACAGAAATTATGATCTAATATTTTAGATTCAGTTAATGCTTAATTAACAGTTTCATAAGAACTAAGAATGAGATATAAAAGAGGGAAGTGGCAAGAGAGTATGTCAGATGACTAGAAAATATCACTGGAGAGGGAAATAGACTCCTGGGGAAGATAGGATCGCACCAAAAATAAATGTTGCCCATTTCCTAGTTTTATCATTCTGGGCCACCTAACATGGCTCTCTTTATAATCCAACCATTGCTGCTAAATCCAGTCTCTAAGACTTCTTGTTAGCATGTGTTTTATGAGTGGCCTCCTAAGTCCACAGATCGCTTCTCAAAGTGAGTCACCTTCATTTAATTGCTCTAGGACCTGCTGAAGTATTTTCCCTTAGTTTGATCCAGCTGTTGAACCCTAACAGACCCTAATACTGAGTCTATTGGTGACATTACAACTATTCTGGCACTGAACCATGTGGGAAATTCTAGACATTATAGGCTAGCTTTTGGATATAACAAGAGAGTTTTCCAGAATTTGATCATTGTAAATATCGGACTGCCTCATAATTTAGGTGTCCATCGTTTATGGACTTTATTTGTCATCAGAAATCTGAGTAAGAAATGAACTAATATAGGGTTATGGCTAGGATACTGACTTTAATCTCTAGAAGTATATTTAAAGAAACCAAGAAACTATCATCAAATTAAAAACATCTTTGAAATATTTAATATATATATAAATTATATATAAATTGTTAGAAAAATCTAAAAATAATTAAACCACTACCATATTGAACATACTCTTTGTACTCTGTTCTTCAAAATGTTGATTTCATTAGAGTTAAAAAAAAGGATTTGCATACAAAAATAGTTCATCCTAAATTGGTTTCTGGAGTAGCTGGATGGTTTCAGCAAGTAAGAGGTGAAAAGTTTGAGAAAAATATCATCAACATGACTCTCTGAGTTTCTTCCTTGACTGATTCAAACGTTTCTTGCACTCTTCTGTTCCGTTATTTGATGTAATACACAAACCTAGAGCATATATGTAAACGAGCCTCCAAAGGATATTGATGTAATCCTCTTTCCAGGGCTGAATTTTAGCCATTTACTGGCCCAGGGCTGGTGCACAGCCTGAGCTGTTTCCTGATCCCTAATGGTAGTTTCTGTTCCCAGTTCCCAAATCAGCCAGTGTTGAAAGTACCCACTGAGAACACAATTGCTACATTGTAGGTGCTCCTCTGTCAGCACTACTTAGGTTTTAATGTCACTATAAGTCTTATCATTTTCCCTTCCATTTGTCCACACATACAGGGCTGTCTGCTAGAATGTGTCATCACAAGGCACAAATTGCATCTCTTATCACACTAGCTGCAGCACTAAGTGTGGTAGTCTACACATAGTTAGTACTTGTTAAATAGTCAGCAATTCACTGAATGAATGAACAGATGGATACGCAGGAAGGGCCTGCACCCATTCCCTCATTCAATGTATTCACATGTCATAAAATTTCCGTGACAGCCCAGAGGAGCTTTCTCAGCTCAGGAACGGCAAATCCCTAGAAGCTATGATTTTATGTAACTTAAAGGTAAGATGATGTTGAGATTAAATTTTCCTAGAGTGAAATTAAGGAAGTGTCCAAATATTTTTTATATTATTATAATTGTTTATGCAGTATTGCTTATAAATCTGAACCATCTATTAAAAAGGAGTTTAACTCAGTAAATAGCCAAATTTACTTGGTGCGGTCTTAAGTGCAAAATTGTAAATAAAAATGAGAAAATGTTTGATCTTTGGTGCTCAGTTGAGGTACTTATTAGAAAATTTAATGTCCTGAATATTTGACATGCCAGTACTTTCTCTTAACTGTAAAATAAAATTTTACAATTCTGAAGGCAAAGTTGTTTTTTTAATCATTTCAAACTACATAAAATGTTACAAAGGAATGACACAGTGTAAAGACAAATAAAACAAACCTTTTAATTAGTACCATCTCTCTAACAGCTCCTACTTGAGAAATAAAAGGAATGGTATCAGTTTAGAGGGCTCGTAGTTGCTGTGGGTACTTAAATAAATGCATTGGCCGGGGGGGGGGGGGGGGGCGGTTATACATTTCCTGCATACATTTGTTTATCTTAAACCTAAGACTATTCTGTTTAAATAGAAAATGGTCACAAACTGTTTCTTTTTTATCTTATAAGGCAGAAAAATGACATGTAAGACACTACCTTGAAAATATGTCAATGCACAAGTGAATAAACATTCTTATCTTCATCACTTTAATGGAGAGTCAAATCGGTACTGAGATGCAAGGTGATATTCTCTCTGACACTGGATATTCTTCATCAAGTGTATTCTTAAATTTATAATTGTTTCCTGATAGAGATTTTTAAAAGCTTTTCCAAAAAGGTGTTAGCTAATCCATGTGACTAATTCAATGATGAAAAGTGGATTAATTACCTCTTTCCATCTCTGTCCCCAACCAACTCTACTTCTACAAACAAAACTACCTAAATGTATGCCAGCTAACAAAAAAAAGTGCTTAGACTAAGCACTTAAGAATGTGTTCTCAAGTCTGAGAAACTGTCACAGTCTAGAGGAGCCTAAAGAGAAATGACTAAATGTAACGTGGGATCCTAGAACAATAAAAGAATATTTGCTACAACCTAAGAAATCTGAATAAACCGTGGACTTTAGTCCATGATAATGTGTCAATATTGGTTCATTAACTATGACAAATATATCATAATAATGTAAAATGTAAATAATAGGGAAACTGACCGATGAATAAAGAAAGAAAACGTGGACTTATATACACAATAAAATACTATTCAGCCATAAAAGAGAATGGAATCCCGTCATTTTTGACGACATGGACGGAACTGGAGGGCATCATGTGAGGTAGAATAAGACAGACACAGGAAGGTGAATAGCACATGATCTCACTCATCCGTGGAATCCAAAAAAAAAAAAAAAAGGATTGATCTCATGGAAGCAGAGAGTAGAACAGAGGTTACCAGAGACTGGGGAGGGTGTTCTGTGGGTGAAGATGGTTAACAGTAAGTTACTGTATATTATAAAATAGCTAAAAGATAAACCTTTGAATGTTCTCACCACAAAGAAACGATAAATGCATGAGGTGATGGTCATGGTCACACTAAATACCCTGATTTGATCATCATACAACATATATATGTATCAAAACATCAAATTGTACCTCATAAATATGTACAGTTACAATGTGTCAATGAAGAAAATAAGAGGAGAATCTGAGTATGGGGCATATGGGAACTCTCAGTACTACTGTCACAACCTGTCTGCAAATCCAAATCTATTCCACAATAAGGAATGTATTAAAAATGCTTTCTCTTGCTCACTGAATAATTTTGACTCAGGTGAGATATTTTCAGTATGTTAGAATTAATCTGAGGCTGGGTGTGGTGGCTTACGCCTGTAATCCCAGCTACTTGGGAGGGTGAGGCAGGAGGATCTCTTGAGCCCAGGAGTTTGAGGTTGCTGTGAGCTAGGCTGATGCCACGGCACTCTAGCCCAGGTGACAGAGAGAGACTCTGTCTCAAAAAAAAAAAAAGAATTAATCTGAAGATTTTTACATAATCTTATCAAATATGGATAGAGCTGAACTTGTGACAAAATATTCTCCATTTGATTTTATAAAATTGTGTATTTTCCTATGCTTATTTTCATGTGATTAATGAAGCAAATAACTGAGGCAAACATGAGTTGATAAAATTAACCAAAGTTGTAAAACATTATCAGCTGTTAACATAAAATAGTTGATGATAAAATTGAGGAATTATACAAAATAGTCTCTTCCAGGGAACAAATGCACTGTGGAACTAACTCATTTTTAATAATATTTCATTGTATTCAACAGTTGACTGTGGGGAGGGGCAATAACCACTTTTAAGGTAAGGGGAAAATCCCAGACTGGGAAAAGTATATGGTTAACAAGACTGTAAATGGGCTAGGGACTGCTTTTCAGGACACAATGTTCTGCTAACTGAAAAATTACAGGAATCAAAAATGACAAGAACATTTCCAAGTCTTTTATCTATGATTCATTTTCAAAATGATTAATTTCCAAACTCTTTCTCTTGTGTATTAGTAAATACCAGAGCTATGGATAATGAAGAGGAAAATAGAATTCATGATATGGAATGTTAACATTTTACCATCATAAAATTCAAAGAAGTGAAGGGTCTGCATTTTCCTTTTATTTCATTTTACTTTCTATAGAAAGTATGCTTTCTATAGAATCGAATGGAATTGTGTGTGCTTGTGTCTTTGCATGTGTGTGTGTGTGCGTGTGTGTGTATGTGTGTGTAAACACAAGTCACAAATAATGGAGATTCATCAGATATGTTGAGAAAGCCATCAACCAAACGAATAAATCAGAGATGGTGGTGCTTATGCTCTTATCCCAGAGAGTCATTTATCATTTATGGGTTGTTTGGATTTCTTGCACCTTGCAGTAGGGAGCAGAATTGTGTTAAATCTTCCTTGTGCTTAGATGTGTGAAAAGTAGCTTTGAAGATTCCTTGAGAAAGCAAAATCTGTACTTAATTCAATACATTAGCACATGTTATTAATCCTGAAATAGATCTTTTTGCTTTGTGATAAATCTGTGATAACAATAGGCTCATGTCAGCATTCTCCAGTGTGGCTGGCTCCTTGAAAAGATTTATAACAAACAGGCTGGATCTGTAGAAAGGGTTACTTTAAAAAAAATCCAGCTGGGCTAAATGTGAGCTTCACCGTGCCAGCTCCACCTGACTGCCTGTTTTCCAAAGAGAAAAACCCAAGATAGATTTCAACACACACTGTGATTCCCAGAGCGCAGATGGGTCGGAATGTTTCGGGGAAAGTGGCTAAAGGTGAGATTTTTCCTGTTGGGCTCACATACAGAATGGAAAGAAGGACTAGATATTCTGAACTCATTCCACATAGAGAGCCCCGGTGTTGTGAAGGGGAGTTTTGAACATGAAAGGAATGTGAGTTGTTCAGTGAAACTCCTGCAGGGGATGGGCCCAAGATCCTGGCACTGAACGTATAGTCTGAAACACAGCTCCACACAGGAGAAGCAAGCTCATTCTGGAGGGAGTGCCCTTGTTTTCTCCCCAGTATTTTAAAAAGGAATTTTATGATTCATCTTCATTTTAACATATTTCTAATGAACGATGGCACCCCACATCTATAATGGCATTTACACATGTCAAAACCAGGAGAGAACCGATTTCTGAAGAGCAGAGACCGCCTTGAACGACAGGGTACAGAGATCGAATCCACGCCAGTGTGGCACACAACGTACTCTTGGAAAGGCTGCAATGTTAAAAGACCGTTGGAAAGTACACATGTGGCTTTTGAAAGGGGGAAAAGAAACGGGACATTTCCATACCCAGGTAGATAAAGACTCCAGCAGAAAGTCCTTCATTTCAATAAAACTTCCCAGGCTAGGTGGAACCTCAGTCTGGTGGATCAGCGAGCGACACCCGTGAGCACTCAGCTGCAGGGGCAGCTTCTGGGGTTCGTGACCCCCTTTATTGGACTGGTCTTAAATGGCTTCTTGGGCAAATCGCGGTTTACTGCACTGTAAGGGACAAGCAGAGGCGGCCGAGCTGTCGCCTTCCTGGACGCCCTGCAGCCCCGGGCGTGCATCTGTACGTCCCAAGGGGACACGAGGAGTGGACCGCACCGGCGAGGCTGGGCAGCTCGTGCCCACACTCGTAATGATTTAAAATGTGTGGTTGCATCTTGAGAAAGCACAGACCTGACATAACGTCCCTTATCAAACGCGGGGAACTGACACAGGCAGCCGCACTCCGCTGACCCGGGCCTGCCCTTCCCAGCCACCCGCGACTCCAGCGTGACTCCGTGTCAGCTACTCCAGGGGACGGATTACAAATGAGGTACTAATGAAGTATCTCAGCACCTGTTTGCCTGCCCTGATCCGGGCTCTCCTTTAATTTACCAGAAACACATTTTTTTAAAGCTACTGTCCATTGGAATGGCCTCTTATTTGAAGTGGTTATAAAATAACACATACCTGAAAAACCCGGCTCTTTGTACGGGCTTTGGTTCTGATACTATAGTTCTACAGGAGGAGGAGGGAGAGACAAAACATAGCCAGGGTTTCCTAAACAGAGAGGAGAGAAAAGCTTAAATACTCTTGATTTCTTCCATTAGTATGTTTCACTTCTTAATAAGGACCACCGATAATGTTAATCCATCAAAGATAAATTGACAATTTAGAATCAAAACCAAAGCAAGGAGGATTATGTCACGTGTGATGTATTTCATTTCAGAATCCACACCTAAGTCAGCTGTAGGCTCATAGAGGCAGAGTAGCAAAGATCGAAGGAACTGGGTTCAGATCCCAGCTCTGCCTGACCTTGGGAATGACCTCCCCCACCCCATCTTCAATTTCCTAATCTGTAAAATGAAGATGTAAATACCTTTCCCATTAGATTGTGGCAAAAATAATGATACAAAATTAGAAAACAGTTTTACACTGTCTGGCACCAGATAAGCGGTCATAAATGTCATTTTTCTTTTCTGTTCCATTTGTTCCACAGATACTTAGATTCAACCTAATTCAACCTAATTCATTTCAAATCAACAGGTATTTGTGTTCTAGGAAATAGAAAACCTTATTAAATAACGATAATAACCAAATAGCTATAACAGGGTAGAATAAATAAGCAATTTCTTTAAGAATTTTACTTCCCATTTATTTACCCTTTTTATTTTTTCCACTCTTTATTCATTTATATATAAAAATATTATGTAATAAATTCCATAAAATTTAGTTTAATAAGTCTAGTATGTAATCTAATTACATTCTAATGTAATTCGCCTCTGACAAAATTTCAATGGCTTACAATTACCTACCTCCTAGCATCCAGACTTTACCTGGTTATTGCAGCTGCCTGCATTTACTGACTGTATGAGTAGACACTAAAGTTACAAGTGACAGAAACTCAATGCAAACCAGCTTAAACAAAGTAGAGAATATATTGGCTTCCTTAACTAAGAAGGGAACAAGTGTGCCTTGGGCATGAAGGGATTCAGAAATGCAAAAAATTTCCTCAGGGATCTTTCTCTTCTCCATCTCTGGACTCTGCTTTCAGATTTCTTGGCTTCATTTTCAGGTGGGCTTTCTCCCTTGTTACAATAAAAACTCAGGCTATGTCGGGGGCAGAGTTACCCATTGACAGTTCTAGGATTACAGTAGCAAATCTACTAAATATAGAGAGAAGAAATCATCTTTTTCTGGGAAATTTTGGCAAAAGCCATAGGAAGGCTGTTTTTACTCCAGTTGGGCCACATGTGCATCTATCTATCACTGAGACCAGATCGACACAGAACTTTGATAAGCCAAGCTAAGATTACACGGTCACTCCTATGGCTAAAAGGGAGAGAGCTCAAACACATGGAACACATAAGATGGGTTTATTGCCAAAAAGACCTGCTCAGTTACAAGGATAATTATAACAAAGGTGCAATGACTATAGGTAACATAGTCCACCATACTTCTCCTCCTACCAACTCTAGTCAAGTCCTTAGGCTGACCGGTTCATACACTCATTCCCCCTTGGACACAATTTCTCAGGGATAGGACAGGAGGGTCCTTGGCTACCTCCACCCAGTGTCCCCAGGCTCCCTCTCTCTCTGGCACTCTCCTGTAACTTCCATTTGTACAATCTTCCAGATCCCTGATCTTCTTGCTGGTTTCTAAATTCTCATACCTGTTTATACTGTTGATCTTGTACCTCCTCTCATCAATGACTTATTTGAACTCTTAAGCTGATTCCTGAACATGGCTGACTTTATTAAGCTACCTGATCCCTGCCACCCTAGTTACTTCAACTTGTCCTGTCTGGCCTGATTTCTAAGGAAGTCACATACACTTCCCCAAAACTGCTCCATCTTCTTTCTTAGTCATGTCCTGTGTGAATATACTGCTCTGAAAACACAGTGTGCAGAGATAAATGTGTCCAAAGACAAGCAGACTAGTCTTTAAAATAGTCTCCATTTTTTAAGTCTAATTTATTATTATCCATTTTCTATCACTTTCAATAAACAGACTAATATATTCAATTTCTAGCCCTAGTAATTTATGCATGATTTTCTGAAAAGCCCCCCTATTCAACTTTCATATTATGTAAAGGACAATTACGGACATTTATGTCATTTAAAGAACACCAAGGAAAAATGGAAAATGGTATGGCTTTAAATTTAGAAGTCCTGGGTTTCAACTCTAGTGCTTCTAAGTAGATGAGCTCTTGCAAATCACTTCACCTTAGAAATCTATGTATCAGTATAATGGGATACCATCCTCAGTAGGTTGTAGTGAGACTCTGATTAGATATTGTCTGCCAATTACAAATATTTTTCAAATGTATGTTTCAATTTTTCTACTGTTTACTATTCATTTCATATGCTTGACTTTGTATGATGGCCAAGTTTTGCTTCTTCAATCAAGTTAGACATTATTTGAGAAAAAAGACTACAATTAATGTTCTATATATCCCTGGAATAGTTTTAGGAACATAGTAGGTACTTGGTAAGTATTTATTTTATATTAGGCTCTGAAATATAATTAAAGGTGAAATATTTGGAAGTTTTGATCCTTTAAATTTGAATGATGATCTTTATTATTAGAATAATCTAACTCAAAGTCAAATCATATCATTTAGGAAAACTGAAATAGATTAATAAATTCCATTTACATAGAATTGACCAAAAGAGCTGTTGATTCTTTCTTTCAAAGAAAAGGAAGGAGAAAGTGAAGTAAAAGGAGGGGCAATTGTACTATGAGAATAATTACCCCATCTGTCATTATACATCTGGTGATCAAGAAAGTGAAAGACCCCTACAATGAAAACTACGAACACTGATGAAAGAAATTAAAGAGGACACAAACAAATGGAAAGACATCCCATGATCATGGATCAAAAGAATTAGTATCATTAAAATGACCACAGTATCCAAAACAATCTATAGATTCAATGTAATCCCTATTAAAATTCCAATGACATTCTTCACAGAAATAGAAACAATCCTAAAATTTTTATGAAACCACAAAATACCCCAAATAGCCAGAAAAATCCTGGGCAAAACATACAAACACCAAACCAAAAAAAAAAAAAAAAAAAAAAAACCTGAAAGCACCATAGTACCTGACTTCAAAATATACTACAAAGCTATAATAACAAAAACAGCTTGATATTGGTATAAAAAAAGACACATAGACCAATGTAACAGAATAGAGAACCCAGAAATAAATCCATGTATTTGCAGTTTACCATTTTTTGACAAAGGAGCCAGAATACACTTTGGGGAAAGGACACCTGCTTGAATAAATGGTATCGAGCGAACTGGATAACCATATTCAGAAGGATGAAATTAGACCTCACCCCCATCTCTCACCATACAAAAATTAACCCAAAATGGATTAAAGACTTAAACATAAGGCCTGAAACTATAAAACCACTGGAAGAAAATCCCAGTAAAGATTTTACAGCTAAGACTTCAAAAGCACAGGCAACAAAAACAATGGACAAATGGAACTACATTAAACTAAAAAACTTCTGTGTAGCAAAGGAAACACTCAACAGAGTGAAGAGACAACCTGTAGAATGGGAGAAAATATGTGCAAACTATTCAACTGACAAAGGATTGATAAACAGACTCTATTCGGAGCTCAAATAACACAATAGAAAAAAATAAAAAATCCCATTAAAAATAGGCAAATGATCTGAACAGACATTTCTCAAATTAAAAAAACCATACAAATGGCCAACAGGTATATGAAAAAAATCATGTTGTGGCGGGAGATTACACACACACACACACACACACACACACACACACACACACAAAACTACCATATGATCCAACAATCCTACAAATGGGTATATATCCAAAGGAAATAAAAATCAGTATGCCAAAGAGATGTCTGCATGCCCATGTTTATTACATCGCTATTCACTATATCCAAGACATGGAATCAGCCTAAGTGTCCATCAACGAATGAAAGGGTAAAAAAAAAAAAAGTGGTATATATGCCTAATGCAATACTATTCATCCATAAAAGAGAATAAAATCTTGTCATTTGCAACAACATGGATGAACCTGGAAGACAATATTAAAGTGAAATAAGTCAGACACAGAAAGATAAATACCTCATGCTCTCACTCACATGTGGAACCTAAAAACGTTGATCTCATGGCAGTAGTAAAAAGAACAGGTTCCCAGAGGCTAAGGAGGGTAGGGATGTTAGGAAATGGGGAGAGGTTGGTCACTGGGTCCAAAGTTACAATTAGACAGGAAGAATAGGTTCTGGTTCTACCGCACAGTAGGATGACTATAGTTAACAATAATGTACTGTGTATCTCAAAATAGCTAGAAGAGAGGATTTTGAATGTTCTCCACAAAGAAATGATACAAATTTGAGGCGATGGCTATGCTGATTAGCCTGATTTGATCATTACACAGGTATACAAGCCTCAAGACATCATACTGTACCTTATAAATATGTACAATTATGATGTATCAAGTAAAAACACAACTTTAAAAAAAAGAATAAATATTTTCATACACTAGAAAACTAGTTTTTTTACTAATATATTGTAGTGGTTGAGTCCAGAGTCCCAGGCTGGGCTCCCAGGTTTGAACCAAATCCCAGCACTGTGAGGTAATAACTGTGCCACCATCCACAAATTACAATCTCTCTGCATCTCCTTTTCCTCTTGATAAAATTCTAATAATAATAAAATCTATCACATAGCCTCGTTGTGATGATTAAATGCTGAAATGAACCTAACAAGCTTATAATAATGCCTAAAATATACTAATATGTCATAACTGTCATTATTTTTATTACTCTTTTAGGAATTTTGGCAGAGTTGAGGTTAGCAGTCTGCTCTTGAAAACAGAATATTCTAGAATTTAAGAGTAGTTTCAATCCATTCAAGCCGCTCCTCTAAGGGGTCGGTTCAGCCTGAACTTTATTCCTTCTTTATCAACCAGCCCTGGTAATGCCTTCCACTTCTCGCAAGTACAGATGTTCCTCAATTTACCATGGGGTAACATCCTGATAAACCCATTCTAAGTTGAAAAATTTAAGTCGAACTGCCACAAAGTCAGAGATGTCTGTAACTGAGTTCTCACTGGAACCCATTTCGTCAGTAGTATCCATTCACTTTTGTCATTGCTACCTATTCTCCTATACCTTTTATGACTTTAGCCTTGTAAATTGATCACTGAAATTCCAAACCTTGGATGCTACAACATCATCATCAAACACTAAACAAATTATTATAAAAGATTATTTGCTGAACTTTACTTAATTATAAGATAAATATGAACTGTTATATATTAGGAAGAGTTTCATCAAACCAAAATAAAACAAAACAAAGTCAAAACACTTTCGTATTCATTTATGACCTCGAGTTTCAATTAATGGAAGGCTCCATTGTATGAACTGTCCAACCAGGGATCTTATTTGTTTATTTATCAATCCATCTATCAACCTACCAATTTTTAAATCTGTTTATCATTTCCTGTGAATGCTAGTCCTCATATATTATATCCAACTCTGTCTTTAAAACCTTTATCTATTGTGTATATCTATTGTGTATATTAATAACATCTCAAATTATCTACACACAAATGTGGACAATTTCTACTGCTTATCAAGCCTGACCAGAGCCTGGGGAGGATTGCTGAAAAGATTTTATTAAATCATTCCTTTTATTGGTTATTAGCATTTCTAGCAAAAGACTTGGGTGTGGCAGAATAGTGCAGTTATAGCTAAAATAAAATTTAGGGCCTGTTTGTAGATTTCATTTAATTATATTACTGCTTCCATCGCAAACATGGGGA
>RJWJ010043974.1:0-12364 GCA_004363605.1 Indri indri | reverse complement strand
TTTAAAATTTCCTAGTCCCAAGAATTTTCAGATGTCTGAAGAACTATGTGAAGACTTCCCAGATGGAAGACGTACTCTGTTCAGGAATTATAAACATGAAATAAGCACTTGAAAATTTCCTTCCCACACTCCCTTTAAGAATGTCTGTCTGTGGACACCTCTTCAGAAACTTCCTGAGGCAGAGCCAAGAGCTCAGCACTTGGTGTCCAAGAGAATTGGGACCATATCCAGGTTTCTGTACTTCCGGATTGTGTCAACTTGGACAGTAGATTTACCTTTCCATTATTCCCAACTATGAAGTTGAACACAGCAATATTAACCCCATTATGAGGCAGCTGTGAGAAGTAAGGTGGGCTGTGCATAGAAAGGGCTTAGCACTCTGCCCAGTCAGGAGCAAGCCCACGATACCTGCTCACTATGGGTGGTACAGCAACAGTGCCTGAAAAGGAGTTATACCTAACAATTCTAAACTCAGTGTCGCATTTGAAAAGTGAAGCTATAAACTGCTACAAAGGATTCTGCAATCATGGTAGTCTTCTCAGCTCCTGCTGAAGATCAGGTGAGGTACACAGTGCCTTGTGTACCAAGCAACACATTTCAACTTTATCCTATAGGTTAGGAAAAAAAGCTTGGGAAAAGTTTTAATTAATGGTTAAAAAAGAACTAATTATTATTATAATAATATTAGCTAACATTTACTGAATGCTTCTTTTATACCAGGCAATTTTCATATAACAGTTCATTTAATCCTCACACAACCCTATGAGGTAGGGTCTGTTATCATTCCCCACTTTACAGAGGGAAAATTGAGAAACAGAATGAGGTAAAATGGCAGAGCCAAGATTTGAACTAAGGAAAGACGGCCTTTGAACCGGTGCTTGTAACCGTTAGTCCACAGTGTCCCAGGGAAGTGCCTTCACTGTGTTGGCATGGAGAGGGGCCCGCATGGAGGCAAGGTTGTGGACTAGGCTGTTGGAAAAGTTCGGAAGAGAGATGATTAAAACGTGCCCGAGGGGCTTTTGTGGTGGATATAGCAGGCTGGCACAATGTCAAAGACCTGGACACAGGCAGAAAGGAAACATTACTAGGTGTTCAAAGGAAACATTACTAGGTGTTCGAAAGAACCCTGGGGTGGGGGCAGGGAGGAGGGGAGATGAGAAGAAAGAAGAATTAGGAAGAGTTAGTTTTTACTTGGTCGGCCAATAAATAAAATAAGGTCGGCTGAATGGAATAAGATCTACAAAGAATTGGCTCTGGGATGGTGGAAAGAAGGATAAGAAGTTCAGTTATGGACAAGAGGTCTGAAGTTCTTGAAAACATCCATAGAGAAATGTGAAAGTATTTTTTAAGCCAGATCGATGTCAGGAATTCTAGGGAGGAAGCATTAGGGTTTTCTATTTATAAAACCAATCAAGAAAACCTAAAGAGTGGGAGAAAATATTTATCAATTACAAATCTGAGAAGGGGCTTATATGTAGGATATATAAAGAACTGCTGTTAATACAACTCAACAATAAAAAGACAAATAGCTCAATTTTTTGAATTGTGAAAAGAATCTGAACAGACGATTTCTCCAAAGAAAATACACGAGTGGCCAATAAGCACATGAAAAGGTGCTCAACCTCATTAGCCATTAGGGATATGCAAATCAAAACCTGGATACCTACCAGGCTATAATAAAACAGACAGATAATAACAAGTATTGGCAAGGATATGGAGAAATTGAAACCCTAATAAACTGCTGGTAGGAATGTAAAATGGTGCAGCCACTTTGGAAAACAGTTTGGCAGTTCCTCAGAATGTTAATTATGGTGTTGCCATATGACCTGGGAATTCCACTCCTAGGTATCTAGCCAGGAGAAATGAAAAATGAAAACATACGTCCACACAAAAACTGGCACACAAATGTTCATAGCGGCATTGTTCATAACAGTCAAAGAGTGGCAACAACCCAAATGTCCATGACTGATGTGTGAATAAATGTGGTTAAGTCATGCGATGGAATATTGTTCAGCAATAAAAAGGATACACACTACAATATGAATGAACTTTGGAAACATTATGTTAAGTGGAAGACACCAGACATAAAAGGCCACATATTATGTGATTCCGTTTATATGAAATGTTCAGAATAAGCAAAACTATAGGGACGGAAAGTACATTAGTGCTTGCCTAGGGCTGGAGATTGAAGGCGGCAAGGAGGGGGAAAATGGGCTAATGGGTATGAGTTTCTTTTGGGGGTTATAAAAATGTTCCCAAATTATTTTGTGGTAAGTTTGTACAACTCTGGGAGTATACAAAAAAACTATTGTACACTTTAAGTGAATGAATTATATGTTACGTGAATTTTATCTCAATAATGCTGTTTATAAAAATCGATCAGGTACAATAATAAAGCTAAATGCAGCAATCTACATCTATAACTAATTTATGGTGTTTAGACTTAGAAATTTAACTGGCACATCAAGGGACATTTTTCTTTTGTCTTTTTTCCCCTTTCTCTATTATCATTTACCACTATGTTTTTAGCAATGGGTTGACCAAGTTCTGCCCTATATTTTCTACAAATGAATTCTTTAAGAGACTCATGAGTGACATACAAGACTAGAGAAAAAGCTTCAACTCTCCTAAGTTACTGGAAACCAGCAAGAAATGAGTGAAATTAATTTTAAACTGACAATTTCAAATATTTACAAAGTCTGTCCTTTAATGCCAATCGTGTTGGAAAGTGGCATTCTCAAGGACTTACTGAGTCATGATTGCATAATGGACCCAAGCATTAGGTTGCTGGTAACTGGAAAGGACTCAACTCAAATTAATCCTAAACCTATAATCTTATGAGTTTACAAACAAAGGTTACATTTTAATTCTGGTGGGTTTAAAAATTTTCTTCCAAAGCCTTGTCCTTTCAAGAATAACAGCACCTATTCCCTCCCTGCACCAGCTGATTTTCCATCATCAGATCTTAGAATAATTTCATTCTTTCTAAACCCCAAAAGCAGTCCTAGTTCCAAACTGCAATTCATTAGGAGAGTTCCATGGTGTTTGTCGGGCCTCGTGCCACATGCTTTTACCAAAATGGGTTTCATACATGTCCGTGGGGCAATGGTCTGCATTCACTTAAGATGCCTACCATGTGGCTGGGAATTTTTATTTGAGATTTGGAAAGGGGCAGTGTGAGTCTCAGACAAGGACCTCTCTTCTCCAGTTCAAGGCTGTGGGTGGCATGGATGGGAAGCACGAGAGCTGGTTCTGCAGGAATCCCGGGAGGGTAGAGTCTTTGAGCTTTATTTGATGGACACAGGGAGCCTCTGGAGGTTTTTAAACAGAAATGTGGAATAATGTCTTTGTTAGTGGAATGTGTTTCTACGGTGTAGGCTCTGCACCACAACTTCAAATACTGGATGATGGTGAGTGCCACACACCACCCTTCCACTTGACCCGCATGATCTCGTTTACTCCTTATAACCACCCTGTAAGGAGGCCTTTTATTATCCCTGTTTACAGGGGAGAAGACCGCATTTCAGATAGGTTAAGGAATTGACCTAAAGTTGCTCAGTTTATAAACTGCAAAGCCAGGGCTTCAAATTCCCTCAGTTTAACTTAAAAGATTTATTCTACACACCCTTCCTGCCCCAGAGGGCAGTGTGCTGACCTGGAGGCTGCCCCTTCAGGGAGGGATGAAGATAAAGGCTTGAAGTGGGTGGAGGCAGGGGGATGGCAAGAGAGGGGCCAGGCACGGGAGGCGGGACCGGGGAAGGAGGGGTGGCACCGGGTGGTCGACTGAGGGCCCCTGGGATCTTCCCGTCTGTCCGAGCCACTGTGTGAGCCGTAAGAATACACAGCCAAGCGTCTTCCCCTCCCCTCAAGGGACTTCCTCTCTGGTATAGTCAAACATCGGTGCTGCACGTGCTGCACTGAAGACCCAAATGGCTGGGAGAGATGACACAGGTTGGAAGAGCAGGTCAGACTTCCTCCTGCAGAGTCAATACGGGAGGTGAGGAAGGTGGCGGGTTTGAAACGAGGCCGACTGCTTCATAGCCTGTCCTATTACATTGGCCACCCGGAACAAAGTCTGTGGTGGCATCCAGGTGCATAAGCACATGACAAAGGCTGCTTCCTGTTATTCTTCATATCACTCCCATCACTGTCATACCTTCCAGGCCCAGGAGGGTTTGCTTTCCATTCGCTTTAATCCACAGCTGTCCTGCCCAACTTTCAGAATCACTGGAGCCTGAACCCCAGCAGGAAAGAGGCTTCATTTCAAACAAAACTTTGGCGATTTGGGGAAGGTGCTTTAGATGTTTGCTTTTTCTGAGCCCCAGTGGTGTGAGATGTATAGATAGACGCAGGCCAAGCAAGGCAATGAAAGAGCCTGGGATGGTGTCGATAAAACCAGGGGAGGAGGCAAGAGGGTTCATACATACGCACGTGGCAACAGAGAGCAGTGGACAGGGACTGGAGCGTGAACGTAGCTCTGCTGCTGACTGGCTGTGGGACCTCGGGCCCTGCCTTCCCTTCCACATGCCTTATCTTTCTCTTGAGTAAAATGAGACTAAAATTAACCTTACAGGGGCCTTTTGAGGCTAAATTAGATGTTGGCATGGCGCCTGGAATATAAGAAGTGTGTAACAAATGGAAACTACTAAAATAAGCTATTTCGAATGCGAGCCCTGGAATTGCTCAATAATGGCACAGGCATCGACATCCTCGACAAGGAGACTGAAGCTGCGGAGGTTAAGCGTCTTGCGTGAAATGAGGATGTTTATACTTACTCCACAGTGGTGGTTGCTGAGACAATTATTTATTCACAGACATTTAATGAGTGCCCGCACGAGAGTGAGCAGGCATACAGAATTCCTGTTTTTGGTAGAGCTGGCATTCTCACTGGTGAAGACAGACAGTGAAGGAGACAGGACCATGCAGGTAATGCATTGTAAAGGGCTCTGATGAAAGTAAAGCAGGGTCACGGGATCAGAAGAAGCTGGGGGGATACTTAGTTTCAGTGGCCAAGAACGTTCTCCCTTATGGAGTGACGTATCAGCTGAGACCTACACAACAAAAAGGACTTTAAGGAGGGGTTAAGGTTAAAAGAGGCCCTAAGTTTAGAGCCCTGAAGTGGTGTTGTTATTAAAGAGGAAGAGACACCAGAGATTGCCCTCTCTCCGCCATGTGGGGACACGGTGAGAAGGTGGCCATCTGCAAGCCAGAAAGAGAGCCCTTAGCAGAACCAACGCTGCGGGACCTCAATCTGGGGTGTCCAGCCTCCAGCACGGTGAGAAAACGTCTCTTGTTTAAGCCGCCCGGTCTATGGTATTTCGCCATGGCAGCCCCAGCAGACTAAGACAGAGGGTCTCCTCAGTGCCCCACCCAGGTCCTCCCCACCCTTCAGGAGATGGGTGACCAAATAAGGAAATGAAGCATGTGGTCATGTTATGTAAATGATGTATCGGCACAGGGAGAGAGCACTTTCAGAGTCTGGTTTTTAATACATGTTAAGTAGGTCTGTATTATTAATTAATCCCTGTCTGCCCTGACCAACTTGTCATATTCCAAGAGAGGTAAATGAAGGTCTCCTTTTGCTGAGATCTTTATAATCTGCTGTACTCCCTAGAGCTCTGCTTTGGACATATCGATGGCTTCATTTGCTAACAAGTTGTCCCCGTTTGGGTCTTAATGCTTTTTGCCTTGAATTCAACCTTGTATGTTTTTAACATTATGCACTGGCTTTCTTCTTTTCTCTCTCTCTCTCTTTTTGCATTTTCCTGGCATGTCTTCGGGTTGCTGGAATATGTGCTTTCTGCCATAGCCACCTGCAGCTGAGTATCATTATGATATAACTTTAAGCATGTTCTTTATGCCACAGAGCACAGGTGACCTGAGGGTGCATCTTGGGTCTGTGCTCACCAGCTGTGCCACCTTCTCGAGTTATTTAACCCTATAAGCCTCAGTTTTGTTGTTTTTGTTGTTCTGTGAAAGGAAGCAATGCCTGTATCACGAGTTCACTGTGAGAACTCATGTGATCACGGATGTAGAGCCTGAGCTTGGCGGTCAGTAGTAGTGATTGGCATTGTTTGTCTTGAGAAAACACCCGCCCATCTGGAAGCAAGCATCCCTTCCTTCACTGTCATTATTTAATTTATTTGTATATATACATTAGTTTGGCCTATTTTTCCATCATTAAAGCAATCAATAAAATGTGGAAAAGTTGAAATTGTATGCCAAATTAAGGGTACTTAAGATAAAAGAAAATAATTATTTTTAAGAATTTCACACTTTATAAAAGGAAAAGGGAAAAACGTTATGTCCAATATCTTTTGTGTCATGAATTAGCTGAGAACTTTGTACGTATATTTCTTCCTCACCTCCCACTGCCTCATTAACTCTCTGTCATCTCCCCTCAGCCTCCTGCCCACTAAAGTCATACTCTACTGAGACTGTTACCAAACCCAGGGACAGGTTTGATTCAGTAGATTGAGGGTGAGGCTTAGAATGTATACTCTTAGAAGGATCTCTAAATGTTCTCGAAACCCCTGAAATTGTGGTGCAAAATATTATGTCTCATGTTTCTGGGGAGCTATAGCTGTTATTAGGTTCTTAAAGGGATCCTTGACCCCCAAAAGATTGAGAACACGTGCTAGAAGCCACTGGTTCTTCAACTTGACAGCACTATTAATGTATTAAAGTAGACGAGAGGAGAGGCGTTCAGTGTAGCAGAGGATGACGGAGCAGCTTTGCTTGTATAAATTGGTTCAAATGCCTATAATTGGTAACATATGTGATACTATTTCTAAGTAGTTTGGTAGCATTATTGTTACCAGAATGAGTATGAGGTATTAACATAATAATAAAAATAATTAAAATAGTACCAGCTCATAGTGAACTTACTGTAACCATATCTTGTGTAATTAGAACTACTAAATATTATTGACTTAGATGTATTCTCTCATTTAAACCTCAGAACAACACTGTGGGATGGGTTCTGTTATTAACCCCATCATACAGATGAGAAAACTGAGGCTTAAATCTAGTAGGTATTTTGACGAACTCACACAAGGAGTAAGTCATGAAGCTGTGACGCAAACCTATATAGTCTGACTGCAAAGACCTTGCATTATATAATATTCAGTATATTCTTTTTGGTGGTATCAGAGTTGTATGCTAAATGTGACGTAAAGCAACACCAAAACTAAAAATAATACTAATAAAAACTAAAATATTAATAAAACTAAAATTATGGGCAGGTGCCCTGTTAAAGTTAAGGAAAGGCACATGTTATATAATATTTTAGTATATATTGTCTGTTACCTAATAAGTGCTAAATAATTGCAAGATAGCTCCATTTAATATAATTGTTGCCATCCAGTTTGTAGGTAGCAATTTCTTATGGTATTATTGCTGTTTCTATTCTAAAATTATAGAGATAAAAGAAAACATAGTACATATTACTATTTACTCTGATATTAGAGGATATACTTTGTAATAGAACATTATAATATTCTTACCAATAATGTAAACAATGTAGATGTCTCGGCACAGCATACTATTCATGTATTATTGCACTCTATCTATACATGTCCTGTATCTTTTTACTATATTATAGTAAAAATAACATGATTGATAGCAAATACAGGCTGCAGAATATACAATAATGGTATAAATATATAAATTACGAATATTGGGATTCTCATGTATGTAGTCAATCAGAATGTTGTTTTACTACTGTGCTAAACTAAAATGCATTATCACTTTAGAACATATTTGAATATTATCCATTCGGTACTTACTTAAGTAGTGTACTACTTAAGTAGTGTTTCTCTTCAGTGAATACTTGCTATTTAAGTGTTAGTATGGTTGTGTTAGTACTTTTGCTAAAATTAGAGATAGGCAGACTGGTTATTATGCTGGCAGAATAGCTTCCAGTTTAGAAGCAAGCAAGACATGGGTTAGTAGTAACATCATCACAGATACTAAAATCTAAATCATAGGACCATCATACAGAGTGGTATAATGAAGAGATCACTGCCACCATCAGAGGTGGCATAGAACCTGAGTGATTCCTGTGTGGTTGGCAATTTGTGAGGTTTAATGATGTAAAAATGGTGAAGTCACCATCCATAGTTCTGCTTTTGAGGAACAGTGATGCTTCTTTATTTCCCTGTAAATAAAGTCACAAAGGTGTTTCCCAGACACAGGATATACTATAATACAGACCAGCGGGGGCCATATTAGCACTTCTGTTGTTGCTACTACAAGTCAAGGTGGCATGAGCATAGCTGTATTGTTCTCATAACTGCAAGAAGGGCAGTGTTACTGTTAAAAAAAAAAAGTATATGTAGTGTAAAATACTATTGCTATCGAAATTGATGGTGGAGTGGCATTGGTGTACCACATTGCAGATCGGCAATATCGCCAATCTTTCTGCTAAAACAGTGTATGGAGTATTATACTAGTCATGGTAGTACAGGTTGAGTATCCCTTGTCAGAAATGTTTGGGTCCAGAAGTGTTTTGGATTTCAGATGTTTTTGGATTTGGGGATATTTGTGTTATACTTTACAGTCCAGCCTCCCTATTCTGAACATCTGAAATCTGAAATGCTACAATGAGCCTTTACTTTGAGTATCACGTCAGCGCTCAAAAAGTTTTGAATTTTGGAGCATGTTGGATTTTCAGATTTGGGACGTTCAACCCATACTCGCATTATTGACAGCGCGAGGTGACGTGGCTGAGGGGAATTGCTCTTTCCTGAGTCTTGATGATAACGCGCGGCATGAAAGGAAAGGCATGTGGTGAAAGTTGACCGCAAAGCAAACAGAACTTGGGCTCTGGGGTCCATTAAGCTGGCTGCAACCCCTGGCTTTGTCCATCGCTGCCTGTGTGACTTGGTCAAGGAGTGAACCGTAGACCTGCCATGTAGACCTGCCACGTGAGCCTTCTCGCGGTGTGTGCCCACTCTTACAGTGAAGGGTTATGTGAAATAATGATTGTGAAGTGCTTTCTATGGTCATCACACAGCAAATGCCTCCATCACTGCCCACAGTGATTGCTACAGCTTGAAGATTATGTGGTGGCATAACTGAATGGCACAGTTGAGGACAATATCAGATCATAAATACAAAGACAGTATACTATAATTTAGTATTCTTCTTGATGCTACGGTTAGTAGGGGCATAGCATGCCATGGTGACAATATCTTATTAAAAAGATGCCACTCGAATAGTTCTCCTCTTCACTAGTTTATTGCTAACCATTTGGAGCTAGGATAATTGCAATATGGTGTTGCTTGGTATAGGAGGTTATGACAGGAGACTTGGCAGCCTAACAGAGTGGGATACGGCAGTAATATGACACACGGTATTATAGTTTAGGGCCACATGGCCCAGCATAGGCTGAGGAAAGTGACTGCACTTTGGGCAGCCAGCACTGGCAGCAGCAATGTGATTTTATGCTTCACTTTATTATATGTAATTGTGGGAACAGAAATGATAATATACTGTGCCAAACTGCATTATGTCAACCTAGACCCTTCGCCTTACAATTCAAGTAGCAGTAATGCTAGCACACTATAGTGAATTATGCTTTTTATATTTGTAGTTACAGGAATATAAAGACATTAGATTGTACTAGGGTACTTACAATGTTTGAAATAATACTAGTTTGTATGATGTTGAAGTTTGTGAAGTCACACTTGTGCTGTTCCAAAATCCATAGCTTGACACTATTTTAGTGTACATGTCTATAGTTGCAAGGATATTCCTAATTCTTCATATGTGTCAGGGAGCTGATAGTCAAGGGCTCGTGTGTCAAATCTGGCCCGCTGCCTGTTTTGTACAGTTTGCAGGGTGATGGTGCTACTTACCTTTTTAAATTCTTGGGAAAAAAAGTAAAAAGAATAATGTATATATTTTTTAACATGTGAAGATATATGAAATTTAAATTTCAGTGTCCTTAAATAAAGTTTTTTGGAACACAGCTGCTTTGGAGCTCAAATGGCAGAATTGAACAGTCGTAACAGAGACTATGAGGCCCACAAACTCTAAACCACTTACTCTGGCCTTTCACAGAAAAGGGTTGCAGATTCCTAATTTAAAAGACCCTGCATTACCTATAAATGTGCATATAAGCAGAAAGTACTACATTTTGAATGTAGTAAAAATGTAGCCATTGTGTCTATTACAATATGCTATTTCCAATCACGGTTAACACAAATATCACTATAATCTACTATCGTATTTTGCCTTAAAGGTGCTGAAATGTTGCGAATTATAACATCTTAAACCAGAAAGTTTTGCCATTTGACTTGCTGCCTAGCAGAGGGAACTGGTGTCTGCTGCAGTGTGGGACTACGGTACCTAGCTGCATATTGTCATGGTTACCAATAAAGGGTGAGGCATAAGTCCCTGTTTCTCACTGGCCCTAGCACTTTTTGGGAACTTGCTTGTTGAGCTTTAGTTTCTTCATCAGTGAAACAGGAATAAAAGCAGGTACATCCCCTGGTGGTCCCAAGATATATATGAAATGATGATGTAAAGTGCTCTGCATGGTACCTGGTAAATAGAAGACTTTGATAAATGGCATTGTGAGGGTGGTTTATTTATTCATTCAGCAAACACTTTCTGGGTGTCATTGAAGTTGGGGAGCTACTCCAAGCTATGGGAGTATGGCAGTCAACACAGAAAAGGCCCTGCTCCTCAGGGTATGCACGAGGGACTTTGGCGGTAAATGAGAAAACGCCAGTCCTTAGTTAGTTCTGGGGTGTGAATGAAACAGTGGGTGGGTGGAGCACTCCTGGGCGTTCAGTGGAAGACTGCAGAGGCCTGGATGAGAAGGCGCCTGCCACTTACTATTTTAAGACATTAAGTAGCTACAGTGCTATAGTAGTTTAGTGTCTTATACTATTTGAGGGATCCCTGGCAACATCCACAGTTTATATGCCACAGAAGGATCCAGAAGGTGCACAGCATCTATTAACTTGTAAAGACAAAAATCCTTAATAATTGTTAAAGGATTAGAGCAGGATTTCTCAACTTTAACACTATTGGAATATTTAGCCAAATAATTCTTTGTCGTGTGGAGATGTCCTGAGCTTTGTAGGATGTTAGCACCATCCCTGGCCTCTATCCACTAGATGCAAGTAGCACTGCTCCTGCCCCCAAATTGTGACAACTGAAATTATCTCCAGACATTGCCAAGTGTCCCCTGGGGGGCAAAGTTGTCCAGGGTTTGTAGCCACCAGATTAGGGGAAATGATGCCTGCAAAGCCCCCAGCAGGAATTTGGTTGCTGCAAGCTGGATATATGTGACAAAGTCGTATTAGTACAAATGCCTCCAGCTGACTCCCCAGCATATATGTGCCAATTAGAGGCATCTTTGCAAAGCTCCCAAATTGCAGACACCACAAATGGCCCTCGAGGGTCTGTTAAATTATTATGACCTCCAATATTGATAGTAATAGAGCTGTGCTCTTTCTGCTCAGAATTTTAATATTTTACTAAACTATATGATCTCCTCTAATAAGAGCAATAATATTGTTATCCTCTGCAGTGCTGTACTGTTCCTAATTTAAATAATGTACATTTCCTCATCATAAACTACTTCACACATTAAATAGTTGTTTTGACCAACACCATTACTATCATATTTTACTGTGCTACATTCGAATACTGTGTTCCCTTCAATACTGTGAACAAAAGTATAGCAAATGGAGCTGCCCAATCTTTAATTTTAGGAAAAATAAAACTATCACATTGTTATCTTGTCTATTGTGCATTTTACTATTCTACCTCCATAAATATTGTTATTGTTCTACTGTATTTTTATAAATTTTATCTAGTATATACATATAAAATGCATTTTATAATTATATATGCATATACATACAGATATATGAAATGTTTTACATTTTAGGAAGAATATTACTACGATGTCACACTACAATTGGCTGTAGATGCCTTCTGAATCTGTTACCAATTATATCGAATGTCACAGCTTGCAATTTTAGTAACTAATTATGCTATATATACTCTATGAAACTATATCATGTTACAGTCTACTTCCTAATAATTAGTGGTAAACTATGCATTTTAATAAAAGTTCTCTGATAAGATACATTTAGATACAGTTGGTATCAATTATGCTAATATTGCATACAGAAATCTCCTACTGCAAATTTTAGCAAGACAGCATAATGTGGACTGTCCTATGGCTCCTCCCTCTGCAGTAATGATGACAGTCCCACACAGCACCATACCACAGGGACACGCGCGATCGCCCCTGTGTTGGTAACACTGCTCTTACTACTATTGCTCACTTGCTTGTTTAATTGTTTATTGAGGGTCTACTCTGACTCAGACACTCTTCTTG
>RJWJ010043973.1:0-12329 GCA_004363605.1 Indri indri | reverse complement strand
AGCACCTCCCCTGAACTGCACATGCCATCTCGAGCGGCAGCTCTGTGTGCAGAGAAACCAGATCCTTCCTGGGAGACCAAAATCAATTTTAAACAGACACAGCTGTTCCCTAGCGGGGTGTTGCAAGGAAGAGGGGGAGACACTATAGGAAATGTTTCGTTTCTTTTGTTTTAAGTTGTTGGTATAACCAAAGAAGATTTTTTCAAGGTTGGATTATTAATTTCTGGAAGAATCGGTTGCCAAGTTTGCTATCAGGGAAAGGGAGAGTAAGATCAAAGGAATGCGTCCTAGGGAACGTGTTCACCTCACTTTGAGTTTGGAAGCTTCTCACAGCAGAATGATCAGACACAGAGCCAGTTTGGTTTTTGTGATGTGCCCCTCAGATCGATGAATCAAATGCCACAGTTTAATACAGTTCAACAAATGTTTACTGAACATCCCTCATGCTCATGTGCTCACTTATAAAAACACAAACAAATCATAGTGATAATTCGGAATTGTCATGCCATGTGCAGGTCATCTGGGCAAGTCAGATGGCCTCCCCGGGTGTCAGTTTCTTCACCGGTAAAGCAAGTGCGTTTGACAAGGCATCAACTCCGAGGTCCCTTCCAGATCTAGAATTCTAAAGTCCACAAACAGGGTGGTGTGCATTTCTCGCGTGCTGATAATTACAGTGAGAGTTGCGCGTAAAGCAAGTTGGCGCTGCTGAAGCTATGAGAACCACAGGACCAGACAGAGACGTCCCAGGCTCTTCCCAGTGGTGCAGCCAAGAATCCCTGGGGCAGAAGACTGATAATTGCATTCAGAGTCGTTGCTCCCCTTCCTCCCACCTCCCCAGGAAAAGGTTCATTGTTCCAACGCCATCCGCAGCCCAGGTGTGTATATGAATCCCATCTTTATCACGCTTTTTGACTCAGCAGTGCCAATGTCGAGTTTGGGTATAAGGAGGCCTCCCCAGAAGCTCCTCACTGGCGAGGAGAAGAATCCAGCTCGCTTCAGTTTCCCTATCTGTAAAATAGGAATGATAACAGTAGCTTCTTCCTCACAGGTTGTCATTAAGGACTTAGCACTGTGTCTGATGTAAGAACCCACCAGAGTCATTGCCACTTCTCATCCTTAGAGCATCCCTTCCAAACACACTTTCAGGCAAAACTGGATTTGGGATCTACCAGCTCATTTAGACTCTCTCCTTAGTCAAGAAAACTTCAAAAAAGAAAAGATTTATACCGTCACTGCAATTTAACAAAAAATGTAAAATAGCTTCGTTCAGTGTTCTTCATATAAAGGTGTACGTATATTTGGGATAGTACATGTTACTTTGAACTAAAATGACAACAACAAAAAGATCTTGAAAATAGAGCCCAGTTCACCATAGATACCCTCTGCACTGGGAAGGCGGGAATCCAACTGGCCCGTGATACATGTGACCGTCTCCTGCCTAGTTTCAAAGGGAACAAACACGCAGGATCGCCAGGGTTTCACTCTCTGAGTCTGTGCCCTCAAGCAGGGCTACGTTTGCCTGGGGGAAGGGGAGAGATTTTTCCCTAATTTGCACAAAGGTGCCCTGTGAGCCAGACGAGGCCTTGTCCTTCTTTTAGGAGACATTGAAGGTGACGCTTTGGTTTGATGCCTCCTAACGAATGGCAGGATGAGAGCCTGGATCTGTCTTTCTTTTCTTCCCAAAACTGCCTAGAAGCGATCAGGTGCCTGGTGTTGAAACACGACTTTCTGCAGGACTCCCCAGGGGCTCCTCACTGGCGAGGAGAAGAATCCAGCTCGCTTCCTCTTTTCCAGACAGTTTTCTCTCTTGAATACAGGACAGCTGTTTCCGAGCCTGGACAGACAGACGCACACTTGCACTTGTGATCCCAGCAAGTTGAGAGGCTGGGGGTGGAGGGTTCCAGGCTGCGGAAGTGGGTGCAGGATGCCAGAAAAGACGTGGTAAGGAGCAGGCGTGGGCACCTCCCCTTGTTTTCACAGCCCCACTTGCCTCCATTTGAAACCAAATATCCTACTTGTTTGTTTCCCAAAAGGAAAAATAACGGTAGCTAGATGTTCCTGGGTAAAGGTGTCAGAGTGCCGTCTTGCTACCAGGAGGGCTGAGGATGCTAACCAAAAGCAACATACCCGACATTGCCACAAGCAACAGCAGCCCCTCCTGAACTGCACACACACCTAACAATGTGGTCTTGGGCTTCCAAATATTGGACTATAAATTGTTTTACATCTTCCCAGCATAAAATAAGGCAGGTAAACAAATAAAGGGCAGTCACTTAAGACAAATGTGGCAACTTCGCACCTTACTGGCCAGAACCACATCATCCTAATGAGTTGACAGTTGGATAAAACATCTCTCTTCTGATTATATACACAGCTGGACAGCTACTGCTGAATACGAGGGCAGATGGTTGTAGGTACAGTCCTTCATGGCATACTGAGTTGAACAGTTTATGCCATTTGGCTAATAAGAATTTTCCCAGGGCACTTTAGCGCTGGAAGAATTCAGTATTGGCTCAAGGGGCAAGATCTAAGACTCCTTCCGACTACTGCTGCTCCCAATTCCTGAAAAAGGATAGTACACGTGGCCAGATCCGAGACCCCTTTGTAACGAGTCATCAAGGGATGTGAGGATCTTAGTTCCTCTGGTTGGCTGGTGTCTAATATAGTGTCTCCTCTCTGGCCTTGAGTGAGGGTCACACCGTTCTTTGTGATAGATTTGGGGGAGAAAGTACCTTTCCTAACGGGGGAGAACTGTGCAAGGCGCCCCGGGAGTAGACAGAAATGAATTCAGGGAAGCGGAAGCCTGGAACAGGCTGGGCAAAGGGTGGGGGCCCGAGTCGACATGAGTGGCAGACTTTCCTCCTGGAGGTAAATTTAGTTCAGTAAATAAATGAGAAAGGGCAAAATAGGGCACTAAAGGCATCCTGAAAATCCATGTGCTTGTGAAACCCTGCTCCTCACCAAATCTAGTGCACTTCTGTTTAAAAAATACTCCCCAGAGCTCCAAGAAGGCATAGAAAACAACTTTCATAGGATGGAGATCACAGGAATAATAATACCACCAGTGAGAAAAAAATAAATTACCCATTTAGGGTAGGTCTGTTAAGTATTTCAAGCCACTGGGGTACCATTTTATGAACCAAAAGAACTCATTTACCCAATGGGTCCCCGGGGCCTGTAATGACTAATGCGCCGGCCACGAGGGAGCAGCTCCCGTCCCTGCTGCACATCGGATCAGGCCTTGGGCAGAGAATAAAGGGCGTCGGGTTGGAAGGAACACAGAAGGTCTCCTAGTGCATCGGCGTGTGCAGGGACGAGACCGTGCTCTGTTCATGTATCATGGGGAACGGGAAAGAAAGAAAGGAGGGGCCCTTAGAATGCGCACACCGGGAGCTGAATCTGGTTGTGCTACTTTGTAGCTGGGCAAGTGTGAGCAAACCTCCCCAGCCTGAGTTTTTCCTCATGGTTACTTCAGTGCCAGGAGGAATCAGCCTGAGTTAGTAGAAACGAATGTCTGAGTGCAGCGGCAGACGCCAGTGGATGCCCCGAGAACGAGCTACTGGCACAACTATCACAGTCACCATCAGCACCCTGTGCGTCACCTCCATCATCTGTACCTGCAGCATCGACAGCACCCGTTGGTTCTTTCTAGGCACCAGGCACTCCGCCAAATGCTTTACAGGCGTTGTCTCATCTAATTCCCAACAAGTCTGTGAAGTCAGCAGTAATATTATTCCCATTTTCCCGATGCGGAACTTGAAGCTCAGAGACGTTAAGTAACTCATCGGGTGCCACAGAGCTATTAAGTGGCAGGGCTTGAATTTGAACTCATGTCTAACTAACTCCAGAGCTTATGCATTGAAGCTGCCCACTCCCCAGGGGAGGGACGAGACCATGGATTGCCCTGCCTACTTAGCGAGAGGCGCCTTCACTAAGATTCCAGGAAACTAGAGCTGACCGGGGCATGTGAGAGTGGCTGGAAGAATTGTCCCTATCCCCTTCAGCTTTGTTGGGGGAACCTCTCAGAGATGGCTCCAGGGTGCTGGAAAATAAAACAGCGCCCACCCCATGACATAGCCACAGCGTGAAAGGGCGGGAGGTTGCCCAAGATGCCTGGGGGATGAGCCAGTTCTTTGGGGGTGTAGCAACGGGTCTCTGCAGGTGGAAATATTTGTCTCAGGGTTTTGTATTTTGCATGGCTGTTGTTGTTGTTCACTGTCACACACACGGGCTGTGACAGAACCAAGGTCCCAGGCCATCACACATATTCTCTTGTGTGACATATCAAAAAACCAAGGAACATTCAAGGAGGGGGGAAGTGGCACTTCTACCAAGAAATAGGTAAGTCAAGTTTATACGCTTGTGTGTTTGTCTGTGGTTAGGATGTCTATTTAATATTTATCTGTTGCATACATAGGAGCTTCTGAATTAGAAGTGATTCTTAAAGGACTGTCTGCGAATGAAAAATTCGCAGAAGGGACTGGGTTGGTTAAATACATACACAGAAGGGATGCACCTGACCGACTTTCCCAGCTTTAGATGAGAGATTGCTCGGGAAGTCAGGAGGAGCTTGTCACTCTTCACACTAATAACTCTACTCTGTGTCCACCCTGGTACATGTTGATGTGTGTGTGTATAGATAGAGATGTTTAATCAACACCTGCACACACATTCCCACCTTGTCGCTGCAGGCTGCCTCGTTAAGCCCCACAATCCTCCCCACTGTGTTTTTCTCCATTCTTTCATTTCGTAGCTGTGGTCACGAGGGTGACTAGCAATGGGGGCCGTGTAGCTGCTGGGGTCCCGCCGCCTGCTCATTCTTCCCCATGGCTCTGTCTCCTTCTTAGCCCTTTCACCCACAGCCCCGAGCCCTGGCCACTCCTGTCTGGAAATGCACCACCCTTTTCCCCGGAGCACATGTTCAAACCCACTCAGACAAAGTCAACCGCGTAAATGGACAAGAGATACATCTCCTAGATTGGCCAGGATTCGCATGTGACAATTAGAATAAACAGAGCATCCATCTGCAGAGAGGGAGGGTAATTCCCCAAGGGGGAGACACACGACAGACCAGACATCGTCCAGCAGCCATTCCTGAGGCTCGGAAGGCTCCAAGCACTTACACATTCCACACTGTGTTCAGTGCTTTCTCCATGAGCATCCGCCCCGGGTGCCTAGAGCAGGGAGTCTCACACTTCACCGTGCACCAGACTCTCCTGGCTGCCTATTGCAAATGCAGATACCAGGCACCAGCCTGGACATTCTGGCTGGTCAGGAGTGGGGCCTGGGCTTCTGCATTTTAACAAGCATCTTCGGGAGATTCCACATTAGGTGGTCTCCATCTTCGCTTTGAGAAACACTAGAACCAGCCTAAAGCCCAGAGGCACATCTCGCAGAGCCTGGGAGGGGACACTGCTTGCAGGAAGTGGCCTTTTAAGTGAGACTGCAGGAGGCAAGACTGCATCCACCGGTATCTCCCCAGCTCCTGCGGGCAGTCATGTGCTGACCCAAAGAAGCATCAGGCTTTCTTAGGGTACTGATTCCTGGGCCAAGAAGTCCATCACTTACTGGCTTCTCTTTCAGATTTCCCTCTTCCCACCCTGTCCTGTGTATGCAGTCCTAGAGGCCATTGGTTTATCACCAAACCTTGCAGGGAGGAGCGCATGAATCTTGCCTCCAGTTTCTGAGACAGACAGACACTGTGTCTGACTGAGTCACAAAGAAAAGTGGGTAGCATATGGGGCACCTGAGTCCTGGCCCCCAGCTCAGCCCTTCAACAAATATGTATTGAGCACTGGGGCGTAAGAAGTGGAAGGATGTGCAGTCAGTTTCACGATCTTGGACTCTCAATTCTTAATCTGCCAAATGTAGATTCCTGTACCCACTCCACACAATGGGGTTGTTGCAAGAATAAAATAAGAAGAGAGTTGTGAAAGTACTCTGCAAAATTAAGATGTGACTATAATACCTGGGGAAGACCGAATATGAGAAGGGTTTTAATGAGAGAAGCAAGAATATTTGTGGCTATGAATTTGTGTGGGATGAGGGACAGGGATTTGTTCAATCAACCACAAACTCTTTGGAGAAGCATCTATTAAGCGCCGGGCAGTGGAAGCGAACAGAAGAATGGAACCCAAACCCTGCCTCCCTGAGGCTCCCCGTCTGGCTAGTGGGTGCGTGTAGCAGGGGGGATGGACGGTGCAGTTTTAGCCAGGGCATTTTGTTGCATGAAATAGAAATAATCAAATTCTCTCAAGAAAAGGGCATTTAATCTTGGGAATTCCGTGGAATCCAGGACAAAGCAGAATAAGCAGGATTGCTTTGGAAACCTCAGTATAAGGGGTTTAAAGACCTTCGCCCCCGTGAGCCCAACTCGTGGTGTCTCATCTCTCAAATCCTTCAGTCTATATTTCAAATTAGCAAATAAATTAACAAACAAAACAATGGTCCATGGTGATATATGCTAAGAAATAAGTAAATGTCGAATGTTAAATCTAAGTGATGAAAAGGAATCAGATGCAGAGCCAGGGGATAATATTCCAGGCAGAGGCAAGAGAAAAGGCAAAGGACCAGGGGTCGGAGAGAATTAAGCGGCAGCAGAGTAGTGAGCAAGGGGCCGTAGTACAAGAAGTCGGTGGCCAGATTACGCAAGCTTGTGGGCTCACCCTTCACTTATTATCTAGAAAGTGCCGCATGATGCACATCAGATGGGCCGTTTTCTAAAGACTCTGGTTTCATTCCTCCCGGCTCCTTTACCAACACGGCTGCAGGGTCCATTCCGGAATCCGGGTCTCTGTTTCTCCATAGACAAGGAGGGTGCTAGAGGAGATGATCCTGTTTGCATTCTAGGACCCAAAAGCATAATTCAGTTTCGAGCAAGGCACCCACATATACTGGGTTTCCTGGGACAGTTTCAATTTATGCCACTTGTCCCGGCTCAAGTATTCATAGCGCCCTCTTTCACTCTTAGAAGTGGCCCAGTTTGGACGTTAAGTTATAAGGTCATTCTATTTATGGGAGAAGGGAGGTGCGTGCGGCTGTGCCGTCAGCAATGGGTTAGGCTTTTTGCCTTGATTCTTGTTAGGAATTTCCTTCCTCTGAGCTAGATGGAGGTTGGTTTTGCAGACCTTCCAAAATGCCCACTCAAGCTCTGCCGGGCACCAAATGCGCATGGCACAGTTTGCTCATCCTACTCAGGAAGATCGGACACTCGGCAAATACGGGTGGAAGCTGGTGACTGCCTGTGGGCCAATGCCTGAGCCTTGGGTGGGGTTTGGCTGGGCGCGTGCGATTTGCCATCTGTGAAGTGGACCTATTGGTTTGGTTTTTAACATCAGCTTACTGGGGTGTAAGGTGGGGGTTACTTTGGGAACATGCAGAAGGGAGGACCCCCAAACAGAACCCACAGTACTATCAAATTCTCATAGCTGTGGACCCCAGAGGGAGCCAGCTGTGGATGACAGATGGCTCTGGAATCCTTCCCGCAGTGGTTCCTATGTGTCTCCCAAGAAATGGGTGGTCAACGCACATCAGCCCCCAGAAAGGCAAGTGGGCTTGTGGTAGGATGTTAGGCAAGTGGGAATGGGACGCGGATTCTGCAACTGCTTTGTTACTTGAGGTCACCTAGGGAGGAGCAGCAGCGGTGGCAGAGGTTGAGGGTAAGAAAGGCAGACTTTTTGGTTTAAATCAGCTGGGTCCTCAGAGGGTAATTGAGCTCAGACTTTCTATCTAACATCCAGCTCTTTTGTGTGTGGGTGAACATAAGGAAACACAGCTAGGAAAAGCCCCCTTTTTCATGTTAACAAAAAAATCTCAAAATGCAGAAATTCTTTAAAATCCTGGGAGGCAACCCAGGAGTTTCTAAAGCAAGTTTCTTGAAACCTCAGAGGGTGATGAGAAGAGAAGGGGCCCAAGGAATAAATATTCGCTTTCTTTTCTCCCTGTTAGGTTTTTTGTCTGTTTGTTTTGTTCTGTTTTGATTTTAAGATTCTGGTGTGCAGGGATGATCTCACAGAAGAGAAAATGAGTAACACTCGATCAGTTTGTTTACCGCACAGACAAGCTCACATGCATTTGTTTACAAAGCGCTTACTACCGGGTGAGGTGGCAAGGATGCAAAAGTGAGTAACTTAAACAACCTGACCACCCTCCTTCCCCCACCCTGAAGTTCACAGCGAAGTGCCAGAGACGCATGTAAACAGACATAAATTACTGTTCCTCCTGAGGAGAGCTAGACCACAGGTTTGAGCACACATGCATGCATACACACCACACACACACACACACACACACACACACACACACCCTGCTCTTTAAATAGAGCTGCTCTTGTTTATATAGGTTTGTTCCCAGAACACCAGAATACCTCCAACCCCATTTTTTTGTATTTGCATATAAAATGCCTTTTTCTTTTGAGACAAGGTCTCCCTCTGCCCCCTAGGGTAGAGTGCAGTGGCATCATCATCACTCACTGCAACCTCAAACTCCTGGGCTCAGCCTCCTAATAAGTAGCTGGGACTAAAGGCGTGCGCCACCACACCCAGCTAATTTTTCTATTTTCAGTAGAGACAGGGTCCTTGCTTTTACTCAGCCGGTCTCGAACTCCTGAGCTCAAGCAATCCTCCCACCTCAGCCTCCCAGAGTGCTAGGATTACAAGCATGAGCAACCGCGCCCGGCCTAAAATGACTTTTTTTTATTGAGGTTAAATTCGTATAACATAAACTCAACCACCTCAGAGTGAACAATTCAATGGCACTTAGTACATCGACAATGTTGTGCAACCACCACCTCTATCTAGTTCTAAAACATTTTCATCACCCCAAAATAAAACTGTACCTATTTATGTTAAGCAGTTACTCCCCATTCTTCTCTGCCCCCAGCCCCTAGCAAACACCAATGTGCTTTCTGTCTCTGTGGATTTACCTACTCTGGATATTTCATATGAATGGAGTCATACAATCGGTGACCTTTTGTGTCTGGCTTCTTTCACTTAACATCATGTTTTCAAGTTTCATCCCTGCAGTAGCCTGTGTCAGTGCTTCAGTCCTTTTTGTGGCTGAGTAATATTCAATCGTGGGTACGCACCATAATTTGTTTACCCATCATCTGCTGATGGCCATTGGGCTTCTGTCCACCTTCTGACGGTTGTGAATAGTGCTGCTATGAACATTCGTGTACAGATTTTTGTCTGGGCACCTGTTTTGGACAAACTCTTTAGGACATAGACGTAGGAGTGGATTTGCTGAGTCATATGGTAATTCTACGTTTAGATTTTGAGGAATTGCTAAACTGGTTTCCACAGTGGCTACACCACGACTTTCCCTTTCTGAAGACCCACAGAGTTCTGTAGCTCTGATGCTTCTCCATGACTTAACTGACTAAGTTCAGAAAACTGAATCCTGGTTTACAGACACACCAAGCAGCTCTCAGTGCCGTGGTTGGTCCAGGTGGTCAGAACTCGCGCTGACGAAGCTGAGGTCAGGGTTTGATCCCCACACTGACCAGTTAGCCGAGCAGAGCAGACAGAGCGAAGAACTGTGTTTGCTGCCACGTGCTCCACCATTGAATCCTGCCCTTTTGCAAAAGTTTGTGAGTGGTCCCAGGGCAATGGGGCAACAGTGTTTTTATGGTTCCACATAAAAGGGGGGAAAAAGATCTATCATCCCAGGTCTACTGAAGGCACAGCAGGACTATCCTGGAATCAGAAGATTACTTATGTCCAGTCCTGTTGTCACCTGATTTCTGTGGGACCCTTGGGTAAATTGCTTAATCCTGCCCAGAGCCTCAGTTTCCTCATCTCTGAAATGGGAATAATCCTTACTCCAAAAAGATAACAAGACACACACAAAAGCACTTCGCCTGCATTTTCTGGCTTGGCTGTTACAGGCTTCTAATAAATGCTGTTGGAGCTGAAGGACACGCAACCTCATCGCAGGCAGGAGCACCCCATTGGCTTCTGCAGTGTGCTCTGAGCTGCTCTCCCAAGGTTGACTGAGCTGGAACGGTGCGTGCTGTTGTCCAGGGGGTTACATTGGCTGTTTCAAATTGTCCTATTTGCATGGAATGAAGCTTGCTATGGTAACAAGGTCTGATGGCTGGAATCCAGGGCCCCATTTCACTGAGCAAAGCCAGTGCTCTGGGAGAGAAAGAGGAGCTGGAAGGGGCTTATCAGTGCTAAGTTACCTGGGTTCTGTGAAGAGGGAACGGGTAAACTGAGGCAGGAGAAAGGGAGGAAGCCCCACGGATGCCCTCCGTCTTCTCTTCTAATCTCATCTCCCACCCCGCCAAGATTCAGCCTAGCTGAGAAGCTTAGGACCCGGCTAAGGCTGAGTGCCCCTCCACCTGGGGTGCACACACCGGGGCTCCAGCTGTGGGGAGGCCAGGGCGCGAGCGGCCCACGCGGGGAGAGGCAGTGCTCCCTCGGGGTGGGGGGGGGGGTGCCAGCGCAGGTCTCGGCGGCGGGTGCGGGTGCAGAGTGAGAGGCTTTAGGGCAGCAGCTCGGCTTCCCGCTGGGCATTTCCTACGCGCAGTTTAAGGAACCGGGAAGCAAGAACTCCACTCCCGAGCTCGCGCCAACTGCCCCCTCCCCAGGAGCTCCACCCCTGCTCCGCTCCGGGGCCCCTCGGCCGAGCACCCCTCTCTCCCGAGCACCCAGCGCCTCCCCAACCCCAGCGCGGCGCGGGGCACTAGTCCGCCGGGCGGGGGCCGCCCCACCGCTGCAGCTAGGGGACAGAAGGCCCGCCTGGGCCCAGGCGTCCCCCACCCCTCGCCAGGGGCGCCCCCTCGGCCCCCTCCGGGCCGCCGCCCGCCGCCCCCGCCCCCCGGGGGGGTGTGTCCCTGAAGTGGGGGGCGCCGGAGGCCGAGGGAGTTCCCCAGCCCCGGGCGCGGGCCCCCTCCCGAGCGGGCGGCGAATGGTAGGCTCCATTTAAAGAGTGCCTGGCGGCGCGCGGTGTCCTTCTCCGAGCCGCTCTCGGCGCCCGCCCGCCGGGGTCTCGGCGATCGCTGCTCCTCCTCCTCCTCCTCCGCCTCCTCCTCTTTCTCCTCCTCCTCCTCCCCCCGCCGCCTCGCCACCGCCGCGGCTCGGGCTGGAGGCGCCGCTGTCATTCCTGCGCCCGAGGAGCCGGCGCTGCCGGTGCCTGGGGGTCGGGGCGCGGGCGAGCCGGGCCGCGGGGGACCCAACAGGTAGAGCCGGGGGTGCCCGGCCGCGCGCCCCCCGCGCATCATGCAGCTCTTTGTCACCTCTCTCGCCCCCAGGCCAAAATCCTGAGCATGATGGAAGACAATAAGCAGCTCGCGCTCCGCATCGATGGGGCGGTCCAGTCGGCCAGCCAGGAGGTGACCAACCTGCGAGCCGAACTCACGGCCACCAACCGGAGGCTGGCGGAACTGAGCGGCAGCGGCGGCCCCGGCCCGGGCCCGGGAGCCGCGGCCAGCGCCTCGGCGGCGGCGGACTCGGCGGCGGCGAACATGGAGAACCACCAGCTCGGCGCGCAAGGTAGGGATCGCCCCGCGCCCAGGGCGGAGGGGAGGCGCCGGCACGCCCGGCCCCCACGTCCGGGAGGAATCGCTCCGCATCGTGGCTCGTAACCCTTTCCGCCCGCGGTGGCCACCGCCGCTCCCCGGCTGGGAGTCGCAGGCTGCTGTCATTAAGGAAAACCCGGGCGCAGTGTGCACGGGGTCACACGGTCACACCGGCCCTGGCCAGCCGGAGCCAGGCGCGGCCGGCGGGTCCCTTCCGGCAGCAGAAAGTGCCCTTTCGATGGTGCGCAGCCCCCAGCTCCGTGGCAAACTTTTCATGCCCGGGCCTTTGCCCCCACCCCCGGCAGGGCTGAATGCCACAGTTCCCCCCAGCTCCGAAGGCTCCTTCCTTTAGAACGACTCTTTCCCAGAGAGAGCTCTGGGACGGTGGCCGGGGTAGAGGATGGAACTGGTGCGCTTTCTCCCCAAACCAAATCCCTGGGCTCGGTTGCATCTGGACTGTATTTTCTCCCCATTTGAGATCGTGCAGGCAGTGGAATACAGGAATGCAACAGTATTTGCTCTGTTCAGCAGGGAGTTTAAATTTCCAGCAAATATAAACACCGAGAACACTTTCCAGGGGTACACTGTGGACTTCAAAAGTGGAGAGAGGTGGGCTCCTGGCGAAAGGAAGGCTGAGGTGGTGGGTTTCAGGGAGCCCTTGTCTGAAGGGACGCTTTGCAATTTAGAGGAGGAAAGAAAAAAGACAGTTGGTCTGTGGTGACATTGACAGCGATTTAGCTCTGAACCCCTCTACGAGCACTAAAGGTGGCCGAGGTATCCCCAAAATGCACTGTTTTGGTTTGTGTGA
>RJWJ010043972.1:0-12378 GCA_004363605.1 Indri indri | reverse complement strand
CCCCTCCCTCCCTACCCGACATCCAATAGATGTTATTCTTATATGTACACTTATGTGTTGTTCAGTTACTACCATGGAGTACTATTCAGCTTTAAGAAACAATGGTGATATAGCACCTCTTGTATACTCCTGGATAGGGTTGGAACGCATTCTACTAAGCGAAGCATCCCAAGAATGAAGTCTATTCTTAAAGGAAGCACAGTTGAGGCAGATGTATGAATCCAGTATGACAAGTCACTGTAAGGAGAGCTATGACAGAAGTAAGCACAGGTGTTCGTGAGAATGCATAAGAGAGAGAGAGAAAGGGAAAAATCTCAATATCAATGTAAACGTTTCTTTACTGCTGTTCAACTCACAAATCAAATCAAGCATACATTACGTTTAAATGTAAATCAGCAAAGAGAAACCAGAGTTAGTCTAAGATTTCCCTGAAAATGGAGATTATGGATGTGGTGATGGGATTGGTTCTGTGACTTCAAAGAAGGAAGACTTTACATTGCATGCGTGGCTGGGAGGTGGGGACGATAGCATAAAAGAGGACAAGTGTACGCGAACATTTATGCCAAACCCCGTTGCTGGTGTATCTTTTTAAAACAAATCCTTCAGGAAAATTTTTATTGGGTCTAAAGAAAACTTTCCTCTAAGTCTGTCTTCAATGCACTTTCCATACTTAAATATATTCTTTTAACAATATGACACATATTCATTTTTCCTATCATAACATTTTTTCCAATGCTTCAGCTCTTGCTTGGAAACCTTTCTCTATATTTATCTAAATGTCACCAACCCATAAAGGCTCAATTTAACATTCAACTAGTATTTACTGGACATTAGGTAATGTGCTAAGTACTTCACTAGACTCTTGAATTAGACAGGTAAGCAAAACAGTTTGGTCCTGGTCCTAGGAGCATTTGTTCTGGGTGTGTGTGGTGGATTCAGAGATGGCACTTATTGCACAATTACCCAATTGCAACTGCAGTAAGTGCTATGAAGAAGGTCAGGGTACAATGAGAGGATGGTAATACATAAATGAGAGTTAGGAACAAAAGTTATAAAGACATAGCATTTGAACAGAGCTCTGAAGAATAAATTTAGGTTGACTAGGTTAAGAAGGAACAATGTGTGATAAGGTCCTAGGGCAGGAGAGTGCATCAAAGGAACTCATAGGAAGCTGTTGCTGCTGGACCACAGAAAGGGGGTGATGGTGATTGTGGCCAACTCCAGGTCACACTTACAAAGAAGGTAGAGGAAAGACTGTCCTTTTCTTGTTTGTCAATCTTGAGACTTTGTCAATCTCTATCTTATATAAAATTTAAGTTATTAATGATTTTAAGCACATTTATATTTTATAGACATATGTTAATACTTGTTTGTAGAGATAAATATGATTTGGAAGGTGCATATGTTAATGTTGGAAGAACAAACAGGAAAATATTTCTGTAGTGCGTGAAAGAAAATATTTTATTCTAAACTAGCATGTTGCATTGGAGATGGAAAGAGACAGATGGAATGGGAATATTTTATAAAGTAACATTAACAGTCGGTATTCATTGGTTGGCTATAAGGATAAAGAAAAGAAGAGTAGAAAGTGCAACACCAATGAGATAGCGAACCTAAGGCTGGGGGTAGAGATCGTAAGTTCAGCTTTGAACTTAAAGAGTTTGATTAACTCTGAAAATTCCAGGTAGAACTATTGAGTAAGATTTTTAAAATCTGTGGATCAGGGATGTAAATGTGGGAACTGTATGATAGAAATTTGAGCCATGAGAATGGACTATGATACCATTTGCTAACATGGCAGGAAGAGAGGAACATATCTAAGCGAAAACCTTGAGAAATGCTAATACACTCATCAATCTAGTAGAGAAGAATAAATTGGCAAACAAAATAAATTAGCTATAACTTAGATCACCCAACTCAACTCAGCCCAACCACTTACGCTGAACATTAGACATCTGCACTACCGCTTGCCCTTGCCCTTGCCCAAACAACATAGTGAACACAGCTCCCTTCTCCTCATGTGCAAGCCTATCCCAAGGAATGCCTCTCCCACACCATTCTGGAATTCTCCATCATATCACCAAATTAAAACATTTGGATATATATAAAGTTCACAGGAGTAAACACATTGTTTGCAATGATGGGAGCTGTGTTTCTTCTGCTTGAGAAGCTCCCAGGAGGCACAAAGCACAGCAGGGAGATACCAGGGAGAAAGCAGCACAGGCGGAGGCCCCGACCTGCGAGTCACTGGGTCACGATCTCTGCCCAGGTTCTTCCCTGCCTCAGGTAGGAAGGAACCCAAACTCTGTCAGAGAAGAGAGTTACAGATATGAAAATAGGTGAGGTGAAGAAAATGAATTCCATAGTGTTGGGTTGGATTTGAAGACATAAGCATTAGCTCAGTGTTTTTAAGACAGAAGATAGATGACAGACAGAAAGACAGATAGATGGATGGATAGATAGACAGATGGATGGATGAATAGATGGATGGATACAGAGATAGATAGACGGGAAGATGGATAGATCAACAGCCTAGTTCTGTAATCTCCGAGGGCTGTGAGCAATGACATCCCTGTATCAATGAGCACATGTAGCACCCAGAATTTTGTTTCCTAATGCCACTCTCCACTAAAGGAAATCAGTGCTCTTTTGAGAAAGGCTGATCCCAGGCTGTGCCTGGGAAGTATATATGTGAGGCTGGAATATCTTTTTGTTTCAGAAAGTTGAAGATAGCTTAAAGAATGATGAAAACTTATTAGAAGGACAAAGAACCAATTTAAGTGGCTGTTACTGAGGGGTGCCCTCTCGACTGAATCCAAACTTCCGTATTAAAAGGATTTGTTCTGTAAAATTTGGATTCAGTCAAAAAGCCACACTCAAGGATCTAGAAGGCACATGTGGCTCCGAGGCTGCAGGTTCCCCACCTGCCCCACAGACGTTTATTAATCAAAAAAGAAAAATAGAAACTTTGGAGTGAGGAAGTCTGACAAACACTGCCCCAAAAAAGGAATCAAGCCCATACCATGTGCCTCCTGGAAAAATGAGCTGAGAAAGACGCTGTCGCTTCTGTGGTGTCCTTGCCACAAACACCTCACCTTGGTTCTATCATGAGGAAATGATGGACACTCTCAAACTGAGCACATTCTACAAAATAATCTGCCAGGACTCTTCCAAAATATCAAAGAAATAAAGAAAAAGTATAAGACTGTAAATTAAGGACTTGTTAGATTAAAGAAATGTAAAAAGATATGGCACCTAGATGCAACAAATAAATTAGGATTTAATATCGTTATAAAGAACATTATTTGAACAATGCAAAAACAGTGATAATGTAAGATAATAGTATTGTATCAATATTAATTTTTGATGTCAATAATTTTACTCTAGTTGTATAAAGTTTCTGTTTTAGAAAACATAATTTAAGTATTTTGGGATGAAGGGAACCATGTTCAGAAAATATATATATATATATGTGTATATATATATACAGAAAAATAAAGAAAATGGGATAAACTGTTAGCTCTTGGGAATCTGAGTAAACAATATAAGGAATTATTTGTGCCTTTCTTGCTACTTTTCTGCAAGTCTGAAATTACATCAAAGTGAAAAGTTAAAAGAAAAAAGTGCATGAAGTACATTTTTATAGTGCTTGCTCATTGTAAAATACTGAACTATAGAAAGTATACAAAAGAAAAAGAAATGTCTGGTATCTCACCACCAAGATATACTCATTGTGGAGATTTTAGTAATTACATTCTTGTCTTATATTTTCCATGGAAACACATATGCACACTCATGCACAATTTCAATACTGAACTTTAAGTTAATAAAAGTACACTGTCCTATGTTTTTAAATATTCTTATACATTTTAATAACTATATAGTGGTCTATACTTCAAATGTATTATAATTCATTGAATTACCCTCATCTTCTTAAATATTTGGATTGTTTCCATTTTCTGTTAATATATAGAACACTATAATAAAATCATAATTGTGGATGAAGTTTTGTAAGCATTTATTATTTTTCTAGAATTAGTTTTTAAAAGGGAAATTTCTAGGTGAAGCTTTGTAAGTATTTTATTCCCTCTGAATACATAAGCCATGCTTCTCCAATCAATTCATCATTTTTCTGCTTCGTCATTCTCATCAATGATGTTTCTGTCCCTACTCCCAGGAATGTTTATACCTCCTACCTCATGGAGAGGAGAGAAGGTACATCCCCATTTTCTGCTAAACAACCTCCTGATAGACTCGCCTTTTCCCTGTTCTCCTCTTTTCTTCTGGTTACAGTGGAGGAGTTATCCTTCCCCTGTCGAGGTCAATCCCACCACAAGGGCTTTGCATCTTGTACCTTCCTATATCTTCAGGGTTCTTAAATAGTGACCATCCTTCTATATTCTTTATATTTATTGTAAATATTTAATATTGAAACTTAGTTCTCTTCCTATATGACAAAAAGAATACACTCTCTTTTTTTCAAAGTCTAAATTCTTTGAATATTATTTACACTGTTTGCATTTTATCATCTTCTATTCTTCGACCTACTCCAATCTGCTTTTGTGCAAAAAACCACGTATTAATAATAAAAGCTTTTTCAAAGATCACTAATTGCCTCCTTGCCTTTCAATCTAATGCACAATTTTTAGAGTCTATCTCACTTGCCTTTATAAAGGCAACTTCTTCAACGGTATTAAGCACAACTTCCTGTCTTTTCACTTTATATTCCCTCACCAGGAAATTTCATCTGTGCACATAATTTTATTTATCATCCACATACTGACAACTCCCAGATATTATTTCAGCCTTAATTTCTCCATTTAGATGTGCATTCTATGCATGTAAGACAAGAATATCTTGAAGACATTCTATATCTATGGTGAAGTAACCTGCACACTCATGTATTTCAGTGCCTTAACATTGTAAATGTCTATTCATAGCTCAGGTGAAGCTGGGTAAAAATGGAACAGCTATTCTCCAAATGATGTCTTGGTTCAGTCTCCTTCCACAGTGTGTCTCTGCTACTTTGGAGTCCCAGGCTTTCAAACTTGTGTAGGACAGAAAAGAGTTAGAGTGAGAGATCACAGAGGACCTTAGGCACCAGAAGCGGATGTGTCTTATCTACCCACTCCTGTTGGCTGGAAGTGGCAACCCCAAGGAATAAATATGCTGGGAAACCTACTTGCTCAAGAGGAAAATGAAACGTGGTGAATATATTGCCTTAGCTCCTGCTCCCCAAATAGAAAACATTAAAACTCATTCCTTCCAATCAGGTATTCTTCCAATGCCTCTAGCTAAGTAACAACATTGATATTATCTAAGCTGTGTTCCCCAACCCCTGGTCCACAGGGCCAGGCATCACAGCCTGGGCTCCGCCCTGTCACACACACCCTCAACCCCGCTCCCTGCCCCTCTTCCTTCCCACGGGCCCAGGAAAAATTGTCTTCCATGAAATTGGTCCTGGTGACAAAAAGGTCGGGGACTGCTGAAGCCACTGATGCAAAGCAAAAACCTGGGAATTACTCTTGGTACCTCCTCTTTGAATCTCCCATATCCGCACCACTAGGTCTCCATTTTCCCTTTTACACAACTTTCTAATCTGTCTGTGTTTTTCCATTTCCACTACTCCCATTTTAGCCTAAGTAGCCAGTACATCTCACCTAGACTGAGGTAGTGTTCTCTTGTCTTCACTTCTTATACTCACTGTTCATTATATCAAATTCATGCTACACCCTGTTGCCATTGCTTTTAAAATGAAAACCTCCCTGTGATTTGTCCATTCCCACCTTCATATTCATCTTCCTCCCTAGCTTCAAAACTTTTGATCATTTGCCTTAAGGTAAATGTCATCATTACAACTCTTAATGTATCTTGCAACATACCTGAATTATCTGGCCTTATCTGGAGCATCCTCCAACTCCTTTCTTTGTGTTCTCCAGTCACTCTGGATTTTATAGTCCTTCAATGTTCTGCTTTGTTTTCTATCTCAAAACTTTTTGTTTTATTTTTTTTGCACCTCTGATTAAACTTGCATATCTCAAAACATTTGACTATTCTTTTCACATCAAATTCTTCACCTATTTTTTACTACATTAATTATTATTTTTTTCCTTTAGATCTTAGCTAAAACATTGCATTCTCAGGGAAGCTTTCCTTGACCTCCCAGTTTAGCAAAGCCCCCTCTATTCTACACTTTCTCAGCTTAGTATACCTTTCCTTCATTTTACACGTCACAACTGTAATTATGCATGTAATTCTGTGGTTAATTGAAATATCTCTATCTCCTCCAGATGTAGTAAGAAGATATGTAAGAACAGCATAGAAACCATTAATGTCCACATGCTATGCACAAGGCCTAACTCACAGAAGAAATTCAGTAAATATTTACTGAGTGAGTGGATACATTGATGAATGGACAGATGAAAGGCTTATGTTCTCTATTGCAAAATGTCTCACACGAAAGTCTGTACCAACTTACATTGTTATCTTCTGTGAATAGAGTCTAATCTTATCATACACTGTCACAAATATCACCATTAATTTTATTTTCTATTAACATTCTGACTTTTTCTATTAAATTTTCTAAGTTCTTTACATAGTAAATATTTCCATGGCTGCAACAATTTATACTCGTATCCTACATCAGAAGCACAGAGAAATGCACCCCTTAATTCTTTCTGAAGTTCCTGAAAAAATTGAATTTCATACTATTCTCCCTATTTTCTATCCAAGAGAATTTGCATCTTCAATTTTACTCCACTATTGATGGAGTAAATCATAAATTCATCAGTCATAATTTCTTTCTGCTCCCAGCAAAAACTGTACCCAGCCAAATCTATCTTTTGCTAATTTGGAGGATAGTCTTTCATCTCAAAAGTAATCTGTACTAAGAGTGACATTAACAATATGGTAGACTAGGAAGCTCTAGGTCCTTATTCCTACATTAAAAGGTCAGGTATACAATAGTAGACTAACTACAGTGGCTTTGTGGGAGCTCTAGAAATCAGTCAAGGATCTACAGCAACTAAATGAAGATGAAAAAAAAAAAAAAAGCCACAGGCCAGTGTGGTGGCTCATATTCTTAATCCTAGCACTTTAGGAGGCTGAGGCAGGAGGATCACTTGAGCCCAGGAATTCAAGACTAGCCTTGAGCAAGAGAAAGACTCCGAGACCCCATCTCTACAAAAAATAGAAAAATTAACCAGGTGTGGTGGCGCATGACTGTAGTCCCAGCTACTGAGCAGGCTGAGGTAGGAGGATTGCTTGAGCCCAGGAGTATGAGGTTGTAGTGAGATATGACGACATCACTGCACCCTAGCCTGGGCAACAGAGTGAGACCCCGTGTCAAAACAACAACAACAACAAACAGAACAAACAAACAAAAGCACATTCAAGGCAGTAGGAAGTGTTGTGGTGTTTTTGTTCACCCTTGCACTATCCTCGCCCCAACACAAAATAGTTTGATGCAGTCAGGAGAAAGCTGCTTTCTTGCCAGTTCCCCCCTCAGGATGGAATGAAAAGAGTGGAACTTACTTGCAATGTGTGGCTTTTCTGGGGACTGCTTAAGGAACTGATTTCTGTCTGACCTGACTTGGAGCTCAGGCAGGAGTGCAGGCACCATCTGGATATCATGCTGAAGGCCACAGAGAAAAGGGGCTGATGCTGCAGCACACACAAGTACAGAGGGATGAGAGACCTATGGGGATGCTGGAGAGTAACAGATTACAGGCAGAAGGATACATAGAACATCCAAGGTCCTCAGAAGAAGCAGGGATTAGACTTTTGAAGAAATTAGACATATAAAACCAGTCGTGTATGTGGGTGAACTGGGTAAACAGCATGCACATGGGCTCAGGGGTATGCTTACCCAGAAAGGCCTGAAAGAACCAAACGACAATTCTGGAGCTATGAAATACATAATTGAATGGAAGTATTAACTGGAGGGGTTCAGCGAGAGATTTGAGCAGAGAGAAGAAAGAATAAGTAAACTTGAGGACAGACACTTGAAGTTACCAAGTCTATGAAGGAAAAAAAAAGGAATGGAGAAAGTCAGCAGAGTACCAGGGAAATCCGGAATTCCATCTAGTGGGCTAACATGCATGGTGGGGGTTCTAGAAGAACAGAGAGAAAGAGTAGAGAGCTTATTTGAAGAAATAATGGCTAAAAATATCCCAAAATTGAGGAAAGACATAGATATACAAATACAAGAAGTTCAACAAACTACTTAAAGAATAAGACCAAGGAGACCCACACCAAACACATTATATTCAAGCTGTCAAAAGTCAAGACAAAGAGAGAAGCTTGGAAGCTGCAAGAGAAAAGTGATTCATTACATACAAGACATCCTCAATAATTTTATCAGAACAAACCTTGCAGGCTGGATGGCAGTGGGTTGATATATTCAAAGTGGTAAAAGAAAACAGAAAGACAAAAGACTTTCCACCAAGAATACTATACAAAACCATCTTCCAAAAATGAGGAAGAAATTAAGACCTTCCTACATAAACAAAATCTGAGTGAGTTTATTACCACCAGACCGCCCTATAAGAAATTCTAAAGGGACTCCTTCAAGTCAAAATGAAGTGATGCTAGACAGAAATGTAAAACCATATGAAACTATAAAGTTCTCCAATAAAATTAAATATATGGACAAACATAAAAAACCTGTATTATTATCATTTTGGTTGGCAAATTCACTTTTTACTATTTTATAGGATTTAAAAGACAAAAGCATAAAATAATTATAAATCTATCTTAATAGGTATATAATATATAAAGATGTAATTTATGACAATAACATAAAGTTGGGGAATGTCTATTTAGGGAGAGAGGAGGTAACATTTTATTTTCTGTACTCCTATTTATAAACTAATTCAAGGCTTTCCCGATTATAGACCAAAGACTCATTTTTTCCCTAATATTCTTGGTAGGACCACCTGAATGAATTTTTTTTACATTAATGTTGGTGGTTCTTAAAGAGGAAGATTCAAAATAAAGAGACAATATATTAAGTGCTGTTAAAAATGGATAAATGCAAGCCCCTCTCGTCCACAATGGGAAATATTAAGGAGATACTAAAAGCCCCCATAGGTATAGAATGTCTGTGAGGTGGCTTTGTTTTTTTTTTAAAAAGGTGCGATGAAATATAATAAAGACTCTAACTTGATTCTGAGATTCTGAAATCAGCCCCATTTCTTTCTACATCAGCTCAGCCAGAAATCCCAAGGGCACTCACTCTCCCCTCATCTTTACAGGCTCATCTCGACTTCTGAAAACAGTGCCACGCAAAACTGATAAGTGCACTATCATGCTGGAAGTTCCATGTTCATGCCTCTCTTCTGAAATTTCTCATTTTCCTCACTTTTACTTCACTATTTTCCATGTTTTCCTGCTCTTGCCTGACTCCTGCTTTTCCATGACCTTCTTCTCCAGCTCACATTTGGCTCAGCCTATCACTCCCAGGTACACCTATATTTCCTATCCGTTCCCACCAACACCCTACTTATTATGAATAAACTGCTCTAAATCTGATAAGCCCAAAGAATTTCCCTTGCAAACAGTTCCTCCTGGTCATATTCTGTCTTCCATAACAGGCAGAATGAATTAATCATCTTCAAAGCACATCAGGATTTCAAAAAAAATTATGCAAATATTAAAGCCAGCTATAGGCATATGTTAGAAAAAAAGAGATGTACATACTTTGGAGGAACACAAGTGAGAAAATGTAACACCCGTGTATGTTGGAAATTAAGGTATGCTACACAGTAGGACTTGACGAGCTCTGGGATGTAAAATGTGTAGCATTTTGTCAGAACTGATGAAATCCGTGTTATCCTTTCTAAGCCTGCCAGTACAAAGACAGCTCAACACAAAAAGTCTTGCCTAGTTTGACAACCAAATAGAACCCAACAACAAAAGCTGCATAATCACAGGGTTGAAAGAATTGGAATTTGTTTTTTCAATCAGCGCCACAATAAACTCTATTTAAACAAATACAAATATATATGCAGAGAAATAGAAACAAAATATTTTGAAATGACACAGCTCCAAAACAGCTGCATCATTTCAGCATGGTTGATCCTATTTTCTTGCCACAGAAAGGTAAATTATAATTTTGTTAAATACCTTTTGTTTATTAAAAGAATCAAGACAGATTGCTGATTTTTGTTTCAATTGTAAAAACAATTTCAGCAAGCAGATGACCACTTAAAGCCGTGCTTGCATGGGATAGAGTTTGTTTACCTCCCTTTCAGAGTGCTGCCATTTTAAATATGGATACATTCCCATATTTTCTCTCACACCTGTTTGTTCAAGGATGTTTAAAGAGCACTGATTCATCCTGAAAGCAATGTACTTTCATACTGTACTTACGATGGTATCTTAGTCCATTTCTGTTGCTATAAAGGAATACCCGGGGCTGAGTAATTTACTTAGACCAGAGGTTTATTTGGCACATGGTCCTGCAGACTGTGCGGAAAGCACGGCACCAGCATCTGCTTCTGGTGAAGGCCTCTGGCTGCCTCCACTCATGGCAGAAGGTGAAGGCAGCTGGTGAGTGCAGATCACATGGCAGGAGAGGAAACAAGAGAGAGAGAAGACAAGGTGCCAAGCTCTTTTTAACAACCAGCTCTCGCAGAAACTAGTAGAGCAAGAACTGACTCTTTACCACAAGAATGGCGCCAAGCCATTCTTGAGTGATCCACCCCCATGACCCAGACACCTCTCATTAGGCCCCACCTCCAACACTGGGGATCAAATTTCAAAATGAAATTTGGAGGGGTCAAGCAAACCAAACTATAGCAGATGGTCATTCTCAGGTAACCAAGAAACACAACAAACCATGAGTGACTATATCTGCAAGGCTCTATAAGCAATAACATGTGGAGCGCCATATGAGTTAGATACTTACCCCTCTTCTGATGCTTATGCTCCTAGAGGGAAGATGTCTGATGCCAGAAACCAACTTACACTTTTATTCATCTACCCATACAGCCACGCCTTCTTCCAACATTGATTGCAAATATCTAGGTGAAGTTTATCATTGATCTGCATGAGGGTAATGTTAATACAAATGAAACAGTGGGATCTGAGAATTATTTTGGAGGTAGAATCATAGGCCTCTATACTTGATTGAATGTGGAAATTGAAGGCAAAGGTAAAGCCAAATAGAACTGAATTTTGTAGCCTTGAGGCAGGGAGTGCCATCCAGTAGTACTGCCTGAGTGAATGATTTGATGGATGGCAATGTGTGAATATATTTTTGTAGGGAGATGATACATTTGTTTCAGGGGTTATCAAGGTTGAGACATCAGTGAGATCTCCTAGTAACAAAAATATAGAGAGAGCATTACGAGGAATGGCCTCCTTCAGTCAAACCACAATAATGCCCAGAGATTGCCCCCTAAAACCTGCAGGGCGTTTTCAAATCTCCACAGCTTTTTTTTTAAGTCTTTTCACAGGAGGGCAGATACCTTTGAGGCTCTTCCTATCAGACAAAGCATGAGGCACTCCTCAAAGTTCCAGTAACAAATTCCTTCCTATTTCTATTTCTTCAAAACCCAGGTCCCCAACACTACCACTGTGTCTAATTTAATCAAAGCATTTCCTTGCTCAATACTTATAGTGTAATTACTCCCCACATCCATGTGTATGACACAGTAGACAAAACAATTCTAAGCCCTCCTTGCACCTTCCAAATTTCTTTTCTGAAGCTCTATCACATTGAACATATCTGAAGAGGGATGTTTGCCCACTAGACTATAGTATCTTTGGAGGTAGAGGTGTTGTCAAATTCATTTTTTATGCCTTCCACAGAGCTTTCTTCATAATAGAGATCAGTGAACATGTGTTTCAGGAAGAAATTAAGACAGTACATTAGACATAGAGAAGCAGAGTTGACTGTTTTGAATATGCTGAGAGGAGATAGGTAAGGCTATAATAAGTGTTTCATTCATTCATTCATTCTTTATTTTAAAAGATGAATAAATATCCCAAGCAGGAGGAAAAACCTAGGTGAAGATACAAAAGTGGAAATAGGAACTGAATATTTCTGAATCACTGATAGCTAAGACTGGTCTGAATGCTCTGGAGGATTTTATTTCACAATGAGGAGTGACCCCGCAGGGAAACTAGCAGAGAACAATCACACAGGCGAGGAGTGTGAACCTGCTTATTTGGGGACAGCCAATGCCTGTAAAGCCCACTTGTAAAAAACTCAATTGACCACATAATATGCATCGAAATCATGTGCTTTCCTGTCTTATTCATATTGTCAGTAAAATTACAGTGTGATTTGGACAAAATGGGCATGGTCTGAGAGTTGCTCGGTTTTTAAATAGCCACCGTGCAAATTAATAGCTGCATGGTACAGAGCCAGCA
>RJWJ010043971.1:0-12366 GCA_004363605.1 Indri indri | reverse complement strand
AATAGGTAAAAATTGAATAATCTTATTAAAAATGGGCAAAGAATCTGAATAGCCATTTTGCAAAAGAAGGCATACAAATGCCCAACAGGTATATGAAAAAATGCTTAATGTCATTAGTAATCAGAGAAATGTAAATCAAACCTTTAATGAGATATCATCTCATGGCAGTTAAAATGGCTTTTATCCTAAAGACAAGCAAAAATGAATGCTGGGAAGAATGTGTAGAAAGGACAACCCTCATACTGTGTTGGTGGCAATGTAAATTAGTGTAACCACTATGGAGAACAGTATAGCGGATCCTCAAAAAACTAAAGGTAGAACTACCACATGACCCAACAATCCCACTGCTAGGTGCGTATGCAAAAGAATGTTTATTGCAGCACTATTCACAATAGACAAGCTTTGGTATCAACCTAAGAGTCCATCAATGGATGAATGGATAAAGGAATTGTGGTACATATACATGATGGAATATTATATAACCACAGAAAGAATACAATCCTGCTATTTGCAACAACATGGATGGAACTGGAGAACATTATGTTAAGTGAAATAAACAAAATACAGAAAGACAAATCTCACATGTCGTCACTCATATGTGGGAGCTAAGTATTAAAAATAATTGATCTCATAGGGACAGAGGGTAGATAATGGTTACCAGACACTAGCAAGTTTAGTGAGAGGGAGGGGGATATAATGGGGATAGGTAATGGGTGCAAAAATATAGTTAGATACTTAAATAGAATGAACAATATTTGGATAGCACAACAAAGTGACTATAATCGAAAAGTTAGGGTGTGCATTAAAGTAACTAAATGTAGTGAAATTGGAATATACTCAACACAAAAATATGCTAAATGCCTGAGGTGATGGATACCCCTTTACCCTGGTTTGATTTATTCACATTGTATGCCTATGTGAAAACATCATATGTACCTATAAATATACACAATTATTATGTACACATAATACTTAAAAAATAAAATTTTTTAAAGACTAGAAAATTCATAAATATGTGGAAATTAACAATACACTCTTAAAAAATCAAGCAATCAAGAAAAAAAAGCAAGAGTATTTAGAAAATACAGGAGCATGAAAATGAAAACACAAAATGTCAAAACTTATAAGATGCAATGAAGACAGTGCTAAGTAAGAAATTCATAGATGTGAACACGTTTATAAAAGAGAAAGCTGTAAGTTGTGCCTTTCCAACTTTAAGAAACAGAAAAAGTGGAGGAGCCAAGATGGCGGATGAGAAAAGCCGCCAGTCAGAGCATCTCTGCAAAAAAGATGAATTTTAGAAGAAAGAGAAAAAAATAAGCTAGCAGAGAAACATAGATCTGGTGAGGGTCGGAAGCAAGGGTGCCTGAAACTACAAAAGACTCCAAGGGAAGACTTTGCAGAGGAGAACTGGAAGGAGAAAGGTCCCAAGAGGCTTGGAGACCAGCAACAAGGGTAGGTGGAGAGGTTAACTTTCCCCTCCCTCTCATCTCGGACTGCTGGTGGGCTCCTGAGCGGTTAGAGAGACCTACGGACACTGGCCCAGAGATGGCTGCCGCCAGTGAGCAGTGACCTCTTGCGGACTTACTGCCGGGCTCCTAGCCCCCTTGGGGCACCTTCCCGGGTGCAGACGCGAGCCAATTGGCAGACGCCATAGTGCTCCATTCTCTCCTTCCCCCTCCCTACCCGTGGGTGCCCAGAGAGACAATTTAGCCATCACACGGAGGCATCTCCAAGGAATGGGACCCTTCCTTTTGGGGCCCTATGGCAGACTGAGGGGTACTCACACTGCAAGTTCCCTGACCGCCAGCCCTCCCAGGTGCTACTTGCCTGGGGACTCCAGGAAAGTGGGGAAAATCCCAAGGTGGAGTGAAATAGATCCAGCGTGGGCACCCTGTAGGTGATTTAAGACCAGCACCCCTCCCCCTGGCAGGGTCAGGGATTGATCTCCAGGGTCCAGAGGACAGGCCTGCAGACCAGAACCCATACACCCAGGTCAGGATCGCACTGCCCTGGGGCACAGAAGAGGGATTTGTGAAAGAGCCTACTGAGGAGTGTGTGGCTTCAGGGGCAGATCAGCATGGCGGAGTGGCAACCCTCTTCCCAAAAGAGGGCTGTGCACCCAGCTCAGGCTGCGATCCTGGGGAGGGAACCTCCCGGCCCACATCACAGCCAGGGGAGATCCATCGGCCTGAGGTCTTGCTTGCTGGCAGAGGCCTGGAAGAGGCCACAGAGAGGGGGAGAGAGGAGGGGAACGAGACCTGCTCCAGAGTGCGGGTCTTGGACAGCTCCACCACACAAGCACAGACTTTCAGCTGAGTGAAGCCATTTCAGCCCCTCCCGGCAGCTTTGCACAGAAACAAAGAGCAGACCTTTGACCCCTGCTAACACCAGTTGTGGAGCCTGAGGGCAGGCTTACCCAACCCAGCCCCACCCAGATTCACTCCTGGTCTTGACCCCACTGAGGTGGAGAATAAGAAGAGCTCAGGCTACGATCCTGGGTAGGGAACCTGCTGGCCCATGTCACAGCCAGGGGAGATCCAGCGGCCTGAGGTCCCGCTTGATGGCAGAGGCCGGGGAGAGGCCACAGAGAGGGGGAGAGTGGAGGGGAGTGAGACCTGCTTCAGAGTGAGGGCCTTGGACATCCCAAACCCAGACTTTCAGCTGAGTGGAGCCATTTCAGCCCCTCCCAGCAGCTTTGCACAGAAACAAAAAGCAGATCTTTGATGCCTGCTAACAGCAGTTGTGGAGCCTGAGGGCAGGCTTACCCAACCCAGCCCCACCCAGACTCACTCCTGGTCCTGCCCCAACTGAGGTGGAGAATAAGGACACGCCTGGAAATCCCAGGGCCCCACCCACCACCTGACACATAAGAGGGCCTCTCTAGAGGAATAAGAGCTAGCTACAAGACCCAAAAACAGCACTGCAGCTTGCTCCTCCATGCAAGTGCCACCTACTGACAGGGAGGTGCACACCCTTTTACTGCATCTACTGATTCATCATAAAGGGTGTGGTCGAATCTGACCCACAAACACTGCCTACTGGCTCAGAGACTAAACAGGACATGTCATTATCCAAATGAAAATCTAAAGGGAAGAAGGAACAACTGATCCAGATGGGAAGGAACCAGTGAAAGAACTCTGGAAGTATGAAGACTCAAACGGAAAGCACGCCCCCAAAGAGGAACAACAGCTCCCTAGCAATTGACATTAACCAAACTCAGAACACTAAAATGACAGAGGAAGAATTTCAAATATGGATTGTAAGAAAACTGAATGATATGCAAGAAAAAATGGATAAGCAACACAAAGAAACCACAAAAAAAATCCAGGACTTGGAAGAAAAATTCACTAAAGAAATTGAAATATTAAAGAAAAATCAAACCGATCTCCTGGAAATAAAGGACTTATACAGGGAACTACAAAACACTGTGGAAAGTCTCAAGAACAGGGTAGATCAAACAGAAGAAAGAATCTCAGAGATTGAAGACAACTCCTTCAAATTAAATAAGTCAGTCTCAGAAATCGAGCAGAAAATCCAGATAAAAGAAATAAGCCTGCAAGAAATGTGGGATTATGGGAAAAAACCGAACCTGAGGGTAGTAGGGGTTCTGGAAGGTTAAGAAGAAAACACTCAAGGGCTGGATAAGCTATTTAAAGAATTAATAGAGGAGAATTTTCCAGGCCTTGCTAAAAAACTAGATATACAGGTACAAGAAGCTCAATGGACCCCAGGGAGATTCAATGCACATAGGAAGACACCACATCACGCAGTCATCATAATGACCAAAATAGCCACTAAAGAGGCCCTTCTACGAGCTGTAAGGTGAAAGAAACAAGTAACATACAAAGGAAAGCCCATCAGAATAACTCCAGATTTCTCAACTGAAACCCTACAAGCAAGAAGAGACTGGGGCCCCATTCTCACTCTTCTGAAACAGAATAATGCCCAGCCTAGAATCTTGTACCCTGCAAAACTAAGTTTCACGTATGAAGGAGAAATAAAGACATTCTCAGATAAGCAAAGACTGAGGAAATTCACCAAGACAAGACCAGCTCTCCAAGAAGTACTCGAAACAGAATTACACAAGGATGAACACAGTAAACATTCTCAAACGTGAAACCACTCAAAAGTTAAAGATCAAAGGCTAGATTTCACAATAGCTTGAGAGAGAAAACAAAGCAACAGAATGCAACCCAACAGAATGAACAGTAATTCACCCCACTTATTGGTTCTCTCAATAAATGTGAATGGTTTGAGCTCCCCTCTCAAGAGACACGGACTGGCCGAATGGATAAAAAAAGAACAAGCCAAGCATCTGCTGTCTCCAGGAAGCACATCTAACCTGCAAGGATGCATTTAGACTCAAAGTAAAGGGCTGGAAATCAATATTTCAAGCAAATGGAGGCCAAAAGAAGGCCGGTGTGGCAGTTTTGATCACAAACGGCTTGGTTTTTAAATCAACAAAAGTAATGAAAGACAAAGAGGGTCACTATGTAATGGCGAAGGGTACAGTTCAACAAGAAGACATGACAATTCTAAGTATGTATGCACCCAACTTCGGTGCACCCAGATTCATAAAGCAAACTCTACTTGATCGAAAAAAATTGATAGACAGCAACACCATAATAGTCGGGGACTTCAACACCCCACTGATGCACAGGAAAGATCCTCCGAACAGAAAATTAACAAAGAAATAATGGACTTAAACAGAACTCCAGAACAAATGGGCTTGACTGACATTTACAGGACATTCTACCCAAAAACCACTGAATACACATTCTTCTCATCAGCTCATGGGACATTCTCTAAGATTGACCATATTCTAGGACACAAAGCATGGCTCAAAAAATTTTAAAAAATAGAAATCATACCATGCATCTTCTCAGATCACAGTGGAATAAAAACAGAAATCAACCCCAACAGAAACTCCCATCTCTACACAAAGTCATGGAAATTAAACAACTTTCTGCTGAACGATTCCTTCATAAATGAGGCAGTAAAGATGCAAATCAAAGGATTCTTTGAACTAAATGACAAAGGTGACACAAGATATCAAAATCTGTGGGACACAGACAAAGCAGTCCTGAGAGGAAAGTTTATTTCCATAAATGCCTATATCCAAAAGTCAAAAAGATCACAAATAGACAATCTAATGAATCTACTCAAAGAACTGGAAAAAGAAGAACAGACCAACCCCAAACCCAGCAGAAGAAGGGAAATTAATAAGATCAAATCAGAACTCAATGAAATTGACAACAGGGAATCCATACAGAAGATTAATAAAACAAAAAGTTGGTTCTTTGAAAAAATAAACAAAATTGACACACCTTGGCTAAACTAATGGAAAACAGAAAAGAAAAATCCCTAATAAGCTCCATCAGGAAGAAAAAAGGAGAAGTTACAACCAATACCATGGAGATTCAAGATATAATTTATGAATATTACAAAAACCTTTATGCACACAAACTGGAAAACATGGAGGAAATGGACAAATTTTTAGAAACACACAGCCTCCTTAGGCTCAACCAGGAAGAAATAGAATTCCTGAACAGACCAATATCAAGGACTGAAATTGAAACAGCAATAAAAAACATTCCAAAAAAGAAAAGTCACGGAGAAGGTGGTTTCACACCCGGATTTTACCACATCTACAAAAAAGAACTGGTGCCTATCCTGCAGAAATTATTCCACAACATCGAGAAGGATGGATTCCTCCCCAACACATTTTATGAATCCAACATAACCCTGATACCAAAACCAGGAAAGGACGCAACAAAAAAGGAACATTACAGACCAATATCACTTATGAATATAGATGCAAAAATTCTCAACAAAATTATAGCCAACTGAATCCAGGTGCTTATTAAGAAAATAATCCATCATGACCAAGTGGGCTTCATTCCAGAGATGCCGGGATGGTTCAGCATATGCAAATCTATAAATGTAATTCACCACATAAACAGAAGCAAAAACAAAAACCACATGATTCTCTCAATAGATGCAGAAAAAGCATCTGACAAAATTCAACACCCATTTATGATAAGAACGCTTAACAAAATAGGCATAGATGGGGCTTACCTAAAAATGATACAAGCCATTTATGACAAACCCACAGCCAACATCATACTAAATGGGGAAAAATTGAAAGCATTCCCACTTATAACTGGAACCAGACAAGGTTGCCCACTATCTCCACTTCTATTCAACATAGAGCTGGAAGTCCTGACCACAGAATCAGGCAAGAGAGTGGGATTAAAGGCATACGAATGGGAACAGAAGAGATCAAACTCTCACTATTCGCTGATGACATGATATTGTATCTAGAAAACCCCATGGATTCAACCAAGAGACGGCTGGAATTGATAAATGAATTCAGTAAAGTCTCAAGATACAAAATCAATACACACAAATCACAGGCTTTCGTATATGCCAATAGCAGTCATACGGAGAACCAAAGACTCAATTCCCTTCACAATAGCAACAAAGAAAATAAAGTATCTAAGAGTATATTTAACTAAGGAGGTAAAAGACCTCTACAGGGAGAACTATGAAACATTGTGGGAGGAAATAGTAGAGGACATAAACAGGTGGAAAACCATGCCATGCTCATGGGTCGGCAGAATCAACATTGTTAAGATACTACACAAAGTGATCTACAGATCCAATGCAATCCCTATTAAAATACCAAAATCATTCTTCACAGGTGTAGAAAAATTAATTTTATGCTTTGTGTGGAACTAGAGAAGACCCCGCATAGCAAAAACAATTCTAGGCAATAAAAACAAAATGGGAGGTATCAACTTACCAGACTTCAGACTTTATTGTAAGGCTGTAGTAATCAAAACATCTTGGTGCTGGCACAAAAATGCTGGCCATTGACCAGTGGAACAGAACTGAGAACCCAGATATAAAACCATCCTCATATAGTCACCTAATCTTTGACAAAGCAGACAAAAACACACTGGGGAAAAGAATCCTTATTCAATAAATGGTGCTGGGAAAACTGGATAGCCTCATGCAGAAGACTAAACCAGGAACCACACCTTTCACCTCTCACAGAAGTCACCTCACGCTGGGAAACAGATTTAAACCTAAGGAGTGAAATTATTAGAATTCTAGAGGAAGATGTTGGAAATACTCTTCTAGACATTGGCCTAGGCAAAGAATTTATGAAGAAGACCCCAAAGGCAATCACAGCAATAGCCAAAGTAAGTAAATGGGACCTGATCAAATTAAAAAGTTCTGCACAGCCAAAGAAACTGTCACAAAAGCAAACAGACAGCCTACAGAATGGGAGAAAACTTTTCCATGCTATAAATCTGATAGAGGGCTAATAACTAGAATCTACTTAGAACTCAGGAAAATCAGCAAGACAAAAAATCAAACAACCCTATCAAAAAGTGGGCAATGTACATGAATAGAAACTTTTCAAAAGAAGACAGAATAATGGCCAAAAAACATATGAAAAAATGCTCAACATCTCTAATCATCAGGGAAATGCAAATCAAAACCACAATGAGATATCACTTCTCTCCAGTGAGACTGGCCTTTATCAAAAAGTCCCAAAACAATAAATATTGGCGTGGATGCGGAGAGATAGGAACACTCATACACTGCTGGTGGGACTGCAAACTAGTGCAACCTCTGTGGAAAGCAATATGGAGATACCTTAAAGAGATATAATTAGAAGTACCATTCAATGCAGCAGTCCCATTACTGGGCATCTACCCAAAAGAGCAAATGATACTCTATAAGAAAGACACCTGCACCCGAATGTTTATAGCAGCACAATTCACAATTGCAAAGATGTGGAAATAACCCAAGTGTCCATCAATACATGAGTGGGTTAATAAAATGTGGTATATGTATACCATGGAGTACTATTCAGCTTTAAGAAACAATGGTGATATAACACCTCTTGTATACTCCTGGAAAGAGTTGGAACACATTCTACTAAGTGAAGTATCCCAAGAATGGAAAAAGAAGCACCACATGTACTCACCATCAAATTGGTATTAACTGATCAACACATAACTGTACATATAAGAGTAACATCCATTGGATTTTGGGGAAAGGGGAGGATGGAGGGGGGAGGGGGGAGGGGACAGGCATTTGCATACACAAAGAGGGCAATGAGCACCATCCAAGGGATCGGCACACTTGAAACTCAGACTTCGGGGGGAGTGGGGAGGCAAGGCCAGCATACATAACCTAAACCTCTATACCCCATAACATGCTGAAATAAAAAAAAAAGAACCAGAAAAATAAAAAAGAAAGATAAAGCAGCAGAAGAAAATAATAAAGACTATAGCACAACAAAATAAAACAGTTAATTTAAAAAACCCAAAAGTTGTTTCTTCAAAAAGATTAACAAAATTGATAAACTCTTAGCAATGTTGTCCAACAAAAATTAGAAAAGTCTGATAACCATTTTTTTAAAAAGAGGACATTACTATCAATACTAGAGAAATGTATTCGAAACACTGCAAGAACATAACTACAATAAAAATTGTATACCAGCAAGTTGGATATACTAGATGAATTGGACAAATTTCTAGAAACAAAAAACCTACCACAACTGAATAATAAAGAAAAGAATATTTGCATAGATATATAAAATTGAAGAGAAACTGGCAAATTTGTGTTATGAAAACTATAAAACATTGCTAAAATTTAAAGACATAAATAAATAAAAAGTCTTGCTGTTTTCACGGATTGAAAGACTCAATATTGTTAAATTGTCAATCCTACCAAAAGAAATCTACAGATTCGATGCAATCATGATGAAAATTCTAAAGCATTTTTCAATATGGAAAAATCCAATGTAAAAATCATTAGGATCTCAAAGGACCCTGAATGGGTTTTCTAGTACTTTTCAACTGCTGTTTCTTTAAGGAGATTCATGGTAAGAACTACAACTAGTACAGGTTTCTGATAATCTTAACATCCTACCACTTGACTGAGTAAGAACTTCTAGAATTCTAACAAAGAAACAGATTGGTTAATGGAACCATTAATCAAACATCAAGCAAAAAAAGAATTATTATGTTGGTGCAAAAGTAATTGTGGCTTTCTGTTGACTAATGCCAGCTGCAGGCATTGCCGTTTTCAGTGCATTTTCAGATGCAATCGTTTTGCCAGGATTCAGAAAGCTCTAGCAGATCAGACTGGAAGCAGACCATGACCTTTTTTGGTGCAACTTTGGCTTTGGGAAATGCTTTGAAGCTTCCTCTCAGTCCAACCACTGATCTGGTCATCACTGGTTTTTGTATAAAATCCACTTTTTGTCACACATCACAATCCAATTGAGAAATGATCCATTATTGTGTACAGGAAGAGAAGACAACACTTCAAAATAGCGATTTTTTTCTAAATTTTTAGTCAGCTCATGAGGCACACACTTATTGAGGTTTTTCACCATTCCAATTTGCTTCAAATGCCAAATGACCATAGAATGGCCAATGTTGAGTTATTTGCCAACCTCTCACATAGTTGTAAGAGGATCAGCTTCAGTGATTGCTCTCAGTTGGTCATTGTCAACTTCTGATGGCTGGCCACTGCATTCCTCATCTTCAATGCTCTCATCTTCTTTGCAAAACTTCTTGGACCACCACTGCTCTGTATGTTCATTAGCAGTTCCTGGGCCAAATGTGTTGTGGATGTTGTGAGTCATCTCCACTGCTTCACAACCCATTTTGAACTCAAAGAAGGAAACTGCTCAAATTTGCTTTTTGTCTAACATCATTTCCATAGCCTACAATAAATATAAAGTAAACAGGAAGTAATAAGTCCTTAGCAAAAGAACATAAAATCAGAAATGTGCATTAAAACTATGTATAACATAACCTTATTTATTAAAGAATGTATTCTGATAACAAACAGCAAATTTCAACAATGCTAAACTGCAATTACTTTTGCCCCAACCATAATTACATGGGACTGAGTTAACTGATGAAGAATTATCAGTTTTATAAATGATTGCTTTGTTTAAAACATTGCTGGTTCCTTCATATTTTATTTTACAGATTTAAGAAAATGTTTTTCTTATCTCTTAAGCTATCAATAGTTTACATTAGTTTGGTAATGCATACATTTCAGAACAAAGAAGAAATAATCAATGTGTCTCCCTACCTGATCCCTCTAGAATTGAGAAACTGTTAGTGAGTATTCTTATTTTCATGGCAATATATTTATTTGCATAATTTCAATAATAACCTTTCCTCCTTATAACAGGACATAGTTGGAAATATTTGAATATCACCAAGACTTTAAAATACATATGACTAGATACTTTTAAGAAACTAAGGTTTACTTTATGAAGCCAATAAAGCATCTTGGGGGAAAATGGCCTAATACTTGGCTTTAATAGTTCACCAGTTTTTCAAACCTTCAGAATATGTTTGGAGGACCTTGAGAAGAGCAATTCACCAGATCTATAGGTAATGCAGGCAAAGTGTGATGTCAAGTCCTTGGCATGACCTTCTAGCCTGGAAAGACTTTTAACAGTGTAATCTGAGATTCTTTATTAAAAGTTCAATAAAAGCAAACTTTAAAAAGGTATATATGATCAACCACTATATTTACTGTACCTAATATAGATAATCATGCCAAATATGAGACTAGACCTATTTTGAAAACAAATTAGCATTAGTGTGTTTAACGTTGATAGAAATGGAGGCTACTATAAATAGAACTTATGTTTCAGTAGAAAACTATAGTATACCTATTATCATATTCTAGTCTTCTCCATTGTCTTGGAGATTTTATTATCTATCTATAAATTGGTCTTTTCCTGAAGCCCTACATGCTGAGCCATTTGATATAAATTTCAGAGGACAACATTTATGCATGCTGTTGCATGTGTCTCTCAGGAAATTCACTGAAATGTCAGTTGCACTAACCAGAGACATCCAAATGGCAAAGCAGGAAAATATGTCTCAAGCTCAAATCCAGAAATCTTGACTAACTGTTCTCTGCACTCAAAACTGACTTTGTAGTTTGTTATATATATTATCGTTTCCCTTCCTTCTTCTTTCGTTCCCTTCCTTCCTTCCTTCCTTCCTTCCTTTCTTCCTTCCATTCTTCCTTCTTTTCTCCCTTCCTCTTTTCTTTCCTTTCTTTTTTTTTCTCTTTCCTTCATTTCTTTTTTTGAGTTGCCTTTTTGTGTAGGGACCTTGACTAGGAAACATATTCCACTATCTTGGTATTAGTCCTCTGATAGTCATCATTGTAATCTTACTGGTGCATTGCATTCTATGAAGTCTATGAGATGCATATTCACACTGATCGAATGGCCTCATGGTGCTTAGAAGGACAAAAAAGAAAATAGCAAATTCTTGAGTCTAATGTCATGACTTATGAGCTCCATGCTGATGACAAAGCGAGACCCCTATGCCAGAGTTTTGGTCAAGGTCTCATAAATAAAAGGGTGACTGAACAGGGAGGAATTGATGAAATACTTAAGTAGAAGTCCATGAAGCTGAGATGGCTCTAACACCTTGAGTCTCTACCTAAGCAAACGAAAACCTAACTCAATGCAAACAGTAAAACAAACTTAAGCGTAACAAACCAGGAACTGTCGATTGACCTCTATCTTGAGACTTTCCACTTTAACCAGCAAATGTTTTCTTTTGCTTCTGCAAACATGTTATAAGCATGTTATAAAGTTTCCCCTTCCCACCCCTCACCCCCCCAGTGGAGCACTGAACTTCTTGTGGTCTGGTGCTGCCCAATTCATGAATCACTGGGTGAATGCTGAAATAAACTTCAAAATTTTAGTGTGTTGTTTCTCCTTCAATACAATTCAAAACTAAGTGGATTTGGCTGTATTCCATAAATATTTCTATACTCTGAAAAGTGAAATTTACAAAATTTTTACACAATTAAATATATTCTGTTGATTTTTTTAAACATTTAAAAATGGAAATCTGTCCGCAGCTAATAGGGTCAAAAAAAAAAAAAAAAAAAGACCAAAAGCCAAGTTTAGACTGATGCCACACTTTGCAGATGCATGACTAATATCAGGGCATAAGACATATATATATTTTTTCAATCTTTTATTTTTTTTATTGTTTGTTGTTTATAGGGGTACAGGTGTTTACGTTACGTATGATGTCCTTGCCGCCGCTTCCCCCCAAGTCCCAGTCCCAAGCGTGTCCATCTCTCGGAGGGTGCGCATTGCACCCTTTGTGTATGCATATATCCGTCCCCTCCTCCCCCTCGCCCCTCCCCCTTCCCCCTCCCTCCCTACCCGACATCCAATAGACGTTATTCTTATATGTACACTTATGTGTTGTTCAGTTACTACCAATTTGATGGTGAGTACATGTGGTGCTTGTTTTTCCATTCTTGGGATACTTCGCT
>RJWJ010043970.1:0-12367 GCA_004363605.1 Indri indri | reverse complement strand
AAAAAAAAAAAAAAAAAAATAGAACTGAGCAAAGGACCTGAATAGACATTTTTCCAAAGAAGACATACAAATGGCCAACAAGTATATGAAAAGGTGCTCAACATCACTAATCATCAGGGAAGCAAATCAAAAATCACAGTGAGATATCACCTCACATTCATTAGGTTGGCTACTAGCAAAAGCCAAAAAACGAGTGTTGGTAAGGATGTGGAGAAGAGGGAACCCTTGTACGCTGTTGGTGAAAATGTAAATTGGTATAGCTATTATGAAAAACAGTATGGAGGTTCCTCAAAATGTTAAAAATAGAATTACCTTATGATCCAGCAATCCCATTCCCGGGTATTTATCCAAAGGAATTGAAATCAGTATGTTGAAGAGATAACTGCCCACCATCCCCATGTTCATTGCAGCATTATTCATAATAGCCAAGTATGGAAACAACCTTAGTGCCCATCCACAAATGAACAGATAAATGTCATATACATACACACAATGAACTATCAGCCTTAAAAAGGAAGGAAATCTTGCCATTTGTGACAACATGGACGAACCTGGAGGACCTTATAACTTGGCCACCTTTCATGTCAGCGTTCACTGCCTCAGTGCTTCTAACAGGCTTTCTTCACTTCCCTCAGCTTCCTTCACTGCTATTTTTTTGTGGCAGCATCCCCCCCAAATAGGGACTCTCCCCCAGGCAGACTAATCAATATATTCTTTCTGTAATCGTTCATTTAGCCACTCCACAAATGTTTACTGAACATTTACTATGTTCTGAGCTCTGTGCTAGGCCAGGGCATAAAATGTTGAGCAAAACAGCCCATGTCCCTGTCCTCCTGAAGCTCAGTCTACAGAAACAGAGGCCCTGAATGAGAAATTTCAGAGACACCAAGTAATGGAGGATGTTTGAGGTGCAATGGACCCCAGGAGGAGGGAAAGCCTAGCCCAGAAAAGCTGCCTGAAGGAAGTATCACCTTAGCTGAGACCTGGAGATTGAGGAGGTGAAAGGACTGTGGGATGATGTCCCTGGCAAGAAATGAAAGGACAGGGAGAGGGGAGAGAAGAATAGAAAGCTTAATATGGAGGAAGTTTAGTGGACTGGAGAGATGAGGCTGGCAAGGTTGGCAAAGCCAGACCATGGAGGCTTCATGGATTTTGTCCTGGGGGCAAAGGGAAACCATAAGGGTTTTTTTCTGTTAATTTCTTCGGTTTGATGTTTTTCTATTGCTTTTCTGTCTTTTAGATTTGAATACTTTTTCTCTATTGACTTTTTCACTATATTTCCTGCATGATTTAGTGCTTGTTCTAGGGATTACAGTATGCATCCTTAACTTCTCACAGTCTAATTCAGAGTTTATATTGTATCACTTTATGTAAAAGGTAGCACCTTAAAACCCCATTAGCCTGCCCCCCCACCATCCTTTTAGCAATACCTGTCACATGTATTGCTTCTACATACATTACAAATTCCACAAGGCATTGTTATAATTTTTGCTTTAAATAGTCCTCTTTTTTTTTTTTGAGATGGGGTCTTGCTATGTTGCCCAAGCTGGTCCCAAACTCTTGGCCTCAAGCGATCCTTTTGCGTCAGCCTCCCAAATAGCTGGGATTTCAGGCATGAGCCACTGCTTAAAGAGGCCTTTTTATTTGAAAGAAATTAATAGAAAGAAGTCTTCTACATTTATCCAGATATTTACCATTTTTGATGCTCTTCATTCCTTCTTAAAAATAATTTTCCATCTTGGTTATCAATTTCCTTCTGCCAGAACTTTCTTTAGCATTTCTTGTAGTGTAGTCCTGTTAGTAACAAATTACCTTAGTGCATTTTTGTCTGAAAAGTTCACTTTAATTGTTGAAAGATATTTTTGCTGGATATATATTAATAATTATTCAGGGCAGACAATTTTTTTTCCAGTATTTAAAAAATGCTTTTTTCACTATCTCCATAAGTTTCTACTAAAAGTCACCAGTCACTCAAGTCATTGTTCCTGTGTATATAATATTTTCATGATTTTCCCTTTACCTTTTTTCAGCATTTTGACTATGTTTCTAGGCACAATTTTCTTTGTAGTTATCCTGTTTGGATTTCACTCTCTTTAACCTATACATTTATATCTTTTATTAAATATAGGAAAATTTTGGCTATTGTGCCCTAAAACATTCTCTTTGCTTCATTCTTTCCTTTAATTGTATATTGGACTTTTTATATTGTCCTACAAGTCCCTGGATCTCTGCTTATTTATTTTTTTCAATATGTTTCTTCAGATCAGATGCTATTGAGCTTACTGGGTTGTTCTTCTGTCATCTATATTCTACTGTTAAAACCATCCAGTGAATTTTTCCATTTCAGATATTACAGGTTTTAGTTCTAGAATTTCTATTTGGCTCTTTTCTATAGTTTTCATTTGTCTCCTAAGATTCCCTATCTTTCCATTCATTGTGAACATATTTTCCTTTACTTCTTTGGACGTGGTTATACTACCTTTTAAATCCTTATCTTCTAGTTTCAAATTCTGATCTTCTCATCATTGGTCTCTGTTGTCTTTTTTCCTGAAAATGGGTTACATTTTCCTGAGTCTTCGGACTACATCCTGGACCTTGTAAATACTACGTTGTAGAGATTCTGGATTCTGTCATATTCTCTAAAGAACATGGGTTATTTTAAAACTGGGCAATTAATCTGATTGGACTTGAACTGTAAACTCTCTGATGGCAGCTCAAATGTAAATATAATCTTTTGTTCTCAGCTCAAGTCTATCTCGTGCTTGTGTTTTAGAAGTCAACTAGAGATCTAGGCAGAATTTACAACCCTCCAAGACTTTCTCTTTTCTGGGATTCTACCTTCTCCCTCCAGCACTAGGTGTTTACCTGAATTTTGTCTGATAGTGTTTTATCAAATGTTCTCTGGGTTATAGACACCACATGCAGTGCTGACTATGGCCTGTCATTAGGCCAAAGCTCTGTAAATGGATAACTTACCCTGTGATGTTCCTTTTTTTCCTGAGTGTTAACTCCTTTCCAGAATTTGCCTGCTTTTGTTTACTCTCCAATGTCTTCGGGTTTTGTGTTTTATATTTTATCTAGAGTTTATAGTAACTTGTGCAAGTATTGTGTCTTCTAGGAGCCATTCGGCCATATACCCTATAGTCTATTCTTGTTTTGTTTTTTACAATTTTTATTTTAAAATATTAGGGGGCACAAGTGTTCTTGTTACATGGATCAATTGTATTAAATATAATGTTGAAGTCAGGGCTTTTAGTGTGCCCATCACCAGAATAGCATACACTGTACCCAATAGGTAAGTTTTTATCCCTCACCTGCACATCAACCTCCCCTCTTCTTAGTTTCCAATGTCCTTTATATTACTTTATGACTATGTGTCATAAAGCTACCACTTATTATTGAGAACATATGGTGTTTGTTTCTCCATTCCTGAGATACTTCACTTAGAATAATGGCCTCCAGTTCCATCCAAGTTGCTGCAAATGACATTATTTCATTCCTTTTTATGGCTGAGTAGTACTCCATGGTATATATCTATACCACATTTTCTTTATCCCACATTAATTTTCCTTATACTGCATTAATTGACAGACACTTAGGTTGATTCCATATTTTTGCAATTGTGAATTGCGCTGTGATAGACCTTCAGGTACAGGTGTCTTTTTAATATGATTTTATTCTTGTTATGAATCATATGCTTAGAATAAATTTCTAGGATTTGGATTTATGAAAAAAGGTATCAAATTTTATGTCTCATGATATGCTTGGTCATAGATATTTCTTACTAAATATTAATGAATATGCAGAGAATCTCATTTAAGTCTATTTCTTGTTTCACTGTTTTGGGCAAAATGTTTCCTTTATCTATTTTATTCTCTTTGATTTTTCTTTCATTCCATTAACTTACTTTCTGGTAGTTCCATTTAGCATGTTTGCTTGGGTATAGATTCATATTTTTTTTAAAAAAACAGAAAAAAAGGTGGAAGATAGAACATGAGGCCAGGCACCATGGTTCACACCTATAATCCCAGCACTTTGGGAGGCTGAGGTGGAAGGACTGCCTAAGGCCAGGAGTTCGAGGATAGCCTGGGCAAAAAATGAGACCCTCTTTAAAAAATACAAAAATTAGCTGGGCATAGTGGCATGCACCTGTAGTCCTAGCTACTCCAGAGGCTGAGACAGGGAGCCATTGCATTCCACATTCCAGCCTGAGTGACAGAGTGAGACCCTGTCTCAAAAAAAAAAAAAAAAACCATGGGAGAAAAATATTTCTGTCTGAGCTCCCATCCTAAACAAGCAGATGCCTTAGGATGCTGGACCACATGAGAATACTTTGTAGTCATTAAAAACTAAATTGTAGAAGAATATTTAATGATTTGGAAGACAGCTCATGACATACCATGAAATACAGTTCGTTTTTGCAAACAAGAAAAAAAAAAGATGGGTGAGGAGTATAAATGTGGGACCAGTGCTTGGACTCTAAGAGTAGAGTTCACAGACTGAGTCAAAATTCTCCAGAGCTCACACAAACGTGCCCACTTGGGTCTCAGGGCCTTTCAGCTCCAACCTCAAAAAAGTGTCAAGTTTAGAATCTTTACATTCATACCCTTGCTGTCGCCTCATTTCCATGCCCCCTCAGAAAAGAACTTTTGAGTTCTGGAGACCAGGATATTTCTTCTCCTTTCCTCATTGTTCATTCCCTACCCTGGGCCTGGCACACATCAACTGTATTTCCCAACTCTAGACTTTAGAGATTTGGGATTTGTGTTCCTTTTTTTCTCAGAATGCCATGTATTCCTGATGTAAATATTTCCCACCTCATTGGAGACTTGTTGTCATACCATGCAATGAGGCAGGCTGCATTAAATAAAAGGTCTTGTTATATCCTTTTCTGAGATGTTGGATACCTCTAGACCCTATAACATTTGCATAACCAAATTTGGACTTGAATTGACATATCGGGAGTTTCAGTTCTGTTACTTAATAAAAACACCTTTGTGTTTTATATCAACCAATCATAATAATTCTACATAAAATAAAACAATCTACAACACAGTGACTTAAAACCATAATCATTGATTTTTCACTATATGTCTTCAGGTTGACTGATAAGATTTAAGCTTTAAGCTGCAGGGTGGGCACATGTTTGCCCCACATATTTCTCATTCACCTTGGACCAGAAGTTACCTTAAGTTGTTATCGTCTTGGCAAAAGGCACGAGTACAAAAGGCCCAATTGTGCTAGCCCATTTTAAGCTTTTCCTTTCATTATATGTATCCCTCAATCCATTGACCCAAGCAAGTCACATGGCCAAGCCCAAAATCAAGGCACATGGACTATATCCTGTCCATCCTGAGGCCAGAGTAAGGATGTGAATGTGAAATACTCCTAGAGGGCAATGCAGAATTGACATCAATAATTCAATCTACCACACTTAGAGTGCCATATCTGTATTTTTTATACATGGCTTTTTGATTTCAACAGCTGTTAGAGAACAGATTTTTAAGTCAAGTAGACTTGGGTTTGAATCTTTCCTCTAGTACTTTGCTGGCCATGACAACTTGGGCAAATTACCTCACCTCTCTGAATCATGGTTCCTCATGGTTCCCCGCAAACCATCCACAATTCCATCACTCAAATATAAACTCTGTAAATATTTTGGTGTGCTTATTTTTTCTAAGCATATATTAATTTTCCCCACAAACTTGGAATATAGTTTCTCAAATATTCTGACTTAAAACAGTATTTTCTATGTAACTCCAGTGTCAATTAGAAAAATACCAAAATACCCCCACCCCAAAACCAAAGCATTTCCCCAAATAGTAAAAATTTCTTGAAAGAACAATTTTTTTCTGCTCCCTCCCCAATTTTTATCAGAATTCAGGCTCTGGTGTGTGGGTGGAAGGTAGGGTGGTGGTCTCAGGCTGGTCTCATATCACAATCACAAGGAAACCTCAGTAAAAAAAAAAAAAAAAAAAAGATATGGATTCTAAAGACCCCCAGACTTGCAACGACAGAACTCCTGGGGCTCGGACACTGAGATAAAACTCTCACCCTTCAGGATGAGCTGATTTTCACAGTCAGTGAAGGTGGTTAAATCCCTAAAGAGACCCAAGCCCACTCCTGCTTTCCATCCTGGAAGTCTGGACACTCAGAGAGGTAATATAAACATCCTTGACTTATACCAATTTATTCTCTCTCTAGCATAACCTTTAGAAAGTGTTAGTGTTTTTATAGTTGGAACTCCAAAGTAATCATTTTTACTTAGGGTGAGAATGTGAAACTCTCATAGAATTGAATGGGAAACACATAATAATTCTTTTAAAAACTGAAGTTGGAAGAAGGAATAAAATTTTTGGTTATGAAAGATGATCTAATTATCACTAAATATGCTAAAAACTGATGTCTTATAGAATAGTGCTTATAGAAAGCAAATTACAAATGGTTACTAAAGGAGCCCTGCAAATAATCTTCAGAGAGTTCCAGGTAAACAAAAATCTGAATGATAAATAGACAAGAGTATAGAAAATGAGCCAGAATCTGTCAATTCACTTCTAAGAAAAAGGGGAAAAGAAACAAAAATGGCAAAATTAGCTAAAGCTAGAAAATGATTTAAGAACAATATGAAGGGGTTTATGAAACACATTGAGGGTAAAATAATATTAAGAGAAAATGCCTGTGCTCTGAAATAGTGGAGACAGACAGGTGATCCTATGAGACTCTGAAATCACCACTTAAATTATCACTGATGTGAAAAGGACAAAAACACTTTAGAGGATGCCCGCAGAGGTGCTCAGAGGGTAGGCAGCCTGCAGACCCTCCCTCATCAGGGTAACCCAAATCCCAGCCGGGCTCTGCTGGCCCTCTCATGTCAGGTTGGAAGCCCTGCCAAGCACTCTGCTGATTTAGGAGGGCATGCACTCCTGAGGGCCTCTCTGCCTCCCGGCTCCAGCTTTTGAGGTTGTCTCTGTTCCCCAGCATGTCCATATGGTTCCTTACTCCCCTTTCAACAACCCCCTGCTCAAACAGAACATTAGTGTGTTCACATTTGCTAAGATGTAGGGGTCATGGGGAAGGGTCAGATTGCTCATTATGCCACAAATTGCTGAAAATTAAGTTTTAAGCTTTCTTGTTCTTAAGTCCTTTTGATCATTCCCTACTGGAGGTTTCTCACTGGCCTTCACTTCATGCAGAGCCCTTGCTCCAACGATGTCCTAGCACTGCCACCCCCCCCTCTATAGGGAGCACCTTCTGCCACCCCCGACCCCCGAGAAAAATTAATTTCCTGCTTCTGCAAATGCAGTCTTTTGGCCCTTTTTGGTTGCCTGAGCCCTAGCCAGCTCTTATGCCCTAGGGGTTTATCATGGTATTTCCTGAAACAAAGACAGCTACTTTCCCAAGAAGAATTCCGATAATAGGTCTTACCGCTGAAAGACAGCCCCAAAAGATGATCAGATCCAGCATTCTGCCTTCAGCAACTGATTGAGACTCAGGGATTAAATGAATTACCACGAATACACAGGGTAATGAAGTAGTAAGGTCTGGAATCCAGGTTTTCTATTTCTAAAGCTGTGCCATTCTTTTGTTTCTGATATGAGTTAATAACTTACCTCAGAGAGCCAGCTTTGGACTGTTACCAAAAGCAGGATCTTTGTCACCATTCTCTGTCCCTTTTGTTTTTGGCAACAACTTTCAGGAGTAACTGAGTTGGACAATAAAAATTCCTTTCTGTTGGATTACAAAAGTCAGAGACCGCTGAACTGAATAGACCTTGCAGATATAGCAGTCACCTACCTCCACCTCTCCCCTTACCCTCCTCTCAGAAAAGACAGACCAGATGAAAAGTTTAAACAGCTGGGAATAATGCTAATTTTAAAACTGAATCCTATTTCCCTGTGATTTCCATTATTAATTTGATGATGCCTTATCAAGAAAAAAAGGTTTTGTCTGTAAGATAAATAATATTTAAGAAGGCAGCAAGATTTTATAAACTAGTCTTAAAAAAACAATTCAAAGTAAGCCACAAAGTACAGCTACTCTACTGAACTAAAACTAAATCAATATTTTATGAAGCTGCAGAAATGCTACCTCTTCAGACTGGAGCACCATGAAAAGACACTCACTGCTGCCCTGACTTTTACATTTAGTCTTTCAGTCTAGCTTGAGCCCAGGACAAAGTCTCCCTTAGAGGGTGCCGTAAGAGTAAGCGAGCCAACGGTTTATTTCCGTGACCTGGTGAGGGCTGCTAATAGCTGTTAGTTGTCCTTTTTGAAATAGCAACCGCCACCAAAAAAATGCCTATAAGACCTGCGTGTTATTTAAAATTACCTATTTGAATACTGGCAAACTTACAACAAAAACAATTTTTAGTTTTGGTGTGGTACTTATTTAGCTGTTCTTTTTGACAATAATTAACTAGTCAGATCAGCTATTTCTGAGACCACTTCTGGTGTGAGTGCTAAAAATGTCTTTCATATAAAGGAAGGCGATTTTTAAGAACTGTTTTCCAGGAGGACATATAATAATCCCCATAAAAGCTAGAATTTAGTCTACCCATCCTAATAATGCCAATGGTTTTTAAGATTCAGAAAAGAAAATCCCAAAAACAAATAACCAGATGTGCTATGACCTTAAAACAAATTACTGAAGGCAATGACATCTTGTTAAATGTTGATGACTACAGCAGTTTCATAAAAACATATAACTTTTCTGAGGATCGTTCAGGTGAATAATCTTTTTAGCCATACCTCTTCTGTCCTCTTCTCAGAAACACTGTGAGAAACACAGAGATAATTTCTCTGAATAGTTTTGAACAAATGGTCTCACAATTTTATTGTACCAGGCAATTCTTTATTGTGCCTTCCCTAACAACATTTCCAGAACATGGCAATAATGCCAGACTTCTGGAAATTTTGCTTGAGTTTATTCCGAAGTCATGTGATAAATCCAATTATTTGGGCAAAATTACTAATTTACAACTGGTTTTAAGACAACAGGTCAATTTCTTCCTTTGACACTTTCCCCTATCTCCAACCCCCTTCTCTTCTTTTGTATTTGTTTTTTTCAAAAAGCTAAAATAAAATCTATATTAATTCAGTAAATATTACTGAGCACCTTCTTTAGGCATGGCACAGATGTTTCAAAAGTGCCTAGGACAAATTCTAAGTATTCAGTGGAGGATCTGAACAGAACTGAACCTCAACTAGCTGCATTTCTTTAAATGACCTGTTCGTTTCATCTAGTTCAAGTTTTTGGCCTTTCCAGGTCTAATTGTCATTTATCTTGCCCCGGATCTGACTCACAAATTGTCTCATTTTGCTCTGCTAGGGCCAAATCACAATGAGACTTGCTTAATTCTGGGCATCACAAACTTGCATATGCAAAGGTGGGTGCTCAGATGGGTGAAGAGTGGACCCTGGTTCACGGGAGGAAAGCTGAGAGAATGGGGGCATTGAAAGAACTGGGGGCCATGCTGACTGGTGAGGGCAGAGGAGACTGTTCTGCTTAGCTCTACAAGAATGGCACCTCACCTTAACTTCCCTAAGCCTCAGATCCTTCACTCATAAAATAAGCTGCTGGATTTGAAGATCCTGAAGATTTCTTTTAGCTCAAAATGGTTTTGAGTCTATAATTAGCAGGCAAACTGATTTCAGCTCAATTCAAGGAAAAGCTTTCTTCCAATCAACCAGTCTTCATAACAGGCAACTTCAGGAGGTGGTGAGCTCTCCACTGGTATGAGCTGAGTTGGGGTGACCATCTGTCAGGTGGCCTGTGCCAGGATCTCCTGTCTCCACTGGGCCAGGTGGACCAGATGACTGCTAAAGTCTTTTCCAACTTTGTCTAGAAACTTTTCCTGTTTCAAGTAATTGCCAAGAGAGCAAGTCCTATTATCAAAATGGTACAGTGCTCCAAGTCAAGGATCTTAGCAGGAGGAGGGAAAGCCCACCAGCCTGCAGCAGGGCAATGACATCCTCATCTGCCATCTGCTGAGTGACAGGCCTGGCACCAGGTACTTGACATATAGCATCTCTTACTCTTACAGCAATTCCATGAGGTAGGTATTATTCTTGTTTTGCAAAAGGGAATTGAGGCTCAGAGAGGCAAAGTGACTTTACTAAGGTCACACAGCTAGTAAGTGAAAGTTATAGAATTCAATTCTAGGTCTGTTGACTCCAATGCAGTACTTTCCATGATGTTTTCCTGTCTCAGAGGAGCAGTGTACAATGGGAGCAAGCAAGACACACAAAGAAGGGGAAGAATGTCAGGGAAGCCAAGTGCAGCATGAATCAGAAACCATGAACTGAAGACTTCCATAGTCTGTGGGTAGGGAGTGGGTGTTTACTTACATGTTGAGTTTGAGAGGCCACTGTACCAATAATAGATAATTATAAAACAAGAGGCTCCTGATGTTTCTGCCATCAAGCCCTTACGACACATTGCCTTGGTCATTCTCCATGACCCACCACAAACAAATCTCTAGTCTGAGGTGTTGTAACATTCTTTACAATTTAAGCCCAGAATGTCCATATGGGAAAGATGGGCTATACCTTCCATGAACCAAAATACAACCCAAACCAAAGTTCCCTCTCTGTCCTCACTCCTTTAAGGCTTATAATGTTTAGCAAGTCTGGGTATACTCGGTTCCACTATGACTTCCCAACTATGGTCTGTGAGTCACCTGCCAGAATCATGTGGGGCACTAGTTAAAACATAGATTTCTGGGTCTCTAAACGTAGAAGAGCTCGTCTGGTCCACTGATCTCCAGGGGTGGCACCCTGGAATATGGATTTTTAACAGGTGATTCATAGGCACATTGGAATTTCCAAACTATTGACTCTTTCTTGGCAGGGGTTGGCATGTGAAGGCCAGGAGATCTAACTAGATAAGGCACAACCAAGTTATCAATGTGTTTACTAAGCTAGTTTCTGAGAAAAAGAATAGTTAAAAACTGAATAGGAAGAAATTGACTCATTTTCCCCTTAACAAGGCAATCTGGGAATTATATCAGAAATTCCTACATAGAGAGGCAATATAGAGTGGTGGTTAAAAGATGAGCTTTGAGAGCGTGGCAGCTCACAACTGTAATCTCAGCACTTTGGAGTGCCAAGGTGGGAGGACTGCTTGAAGGCCAGGAGTTTGAGACCAGCCTAGGCAATAGCAAGACCGTGTCTCTACAAAAAAATAGAAAAATTAGCTGGGCATGGTGACTCACATCTGTAGTCCCAGCTACTCGGGAGGCTGAGGCAGGAGGATCGCTTCAGCCCCAGAGTTTGAGGTTGCATGAGCTAAAATGATGCCACTGCACTCTCTAGCCCAGACAACAGAGCAAGACTTTGTCACCAAAAAAAAAGACAAGCTCTGGAGTCAAACCTAGGTTGTGGTTTTGACCTAGTTATTTGTCCTTGGGTAAGTTACTTACCCCAAAACCACAGTTTTCTCATTTGTAAAATGGGGATAATATAATAGGATCTACTACCTCATAGGCAGTGAAGAATAAATGAGCTTGTGCATCTAAAGTCCTCAGCACTATGCTAGGGGCATAGTACAGACTCAGTCATTCCATCCTGAGGACATCAATATAAAATAGAAATTGGAAAAATTATAGCAATAAAAAACCTTAAAAATATGAAAAGGTGAATATCCATAGGAAGCAGAACAATGGAAACCATGAGGTTTGAGCGACCTCTCAGACTTTCTTTGGGATGTTTTATTACAGAAGAATGGACCAGTATCCATCACCCAGCCACTATATGATGGCATAAGTTAGATGCCCAGCTCAAGGGCCACCAATTCCAGAGAAACTGCTGGGAGTATCCCCAGAAACTTAGACCATAGATTCACTGATAAAAGTTACTTTTTACTGTTTTTTATCGTTTTATTATCCTGACATACACTTACATACTTCAATGTATTATAATACTGCTTGGATATCTTCCACATGCTCCTCCAAATCTACTCTCCACCCTTCTCTGCCCTATTGTTTCAGGAGGCTGCTCGGTAAAAATGGCACCGATGAGCTCCCTTGCTCTGACCTTCTGCTTCAGTTTAGCCATTAGGGGGCACTGGCAGGAGTGGGAGGAAAGTAAGATAATGTTTATTTCTGCAGCTCCCAGCTGGTCATGCTGCAGTGAGCAGTGACTATTTTCTATTCAAGTCCAAGGTTTCTATTGGGCAGTCCTCTTCTATAGCTTTCTTGGTCCATTAAGTTGTACTTCCTGTCACCGTTTAGGCCAAGGGGTGGTAATGGGTGGTAATGGTTCCCTGTTGCTGCTGGTAACAGGTTGCCTCACCAGCCCTTGTTTATGTCCCTTAACCCCACCCACACCTCTAAACAGTACAGTTGTGCTTCAGTATCCTCAGGGGATTG
>RJWJ010043969.1:0-12362 GCA_004363605.1 Indri indri | reverse complement strand
AAAAAAAAAAAAAAACACTCTTTTAAAAACATTGCACAACTTATGGCTCCTTCTAGTCCCTATATTTTAATTGATCTTGAGGCTATTTTTGAGTCACTGGGCTTAGTGAACAAGTATTATATAATTTCCTTTTGTATACATACTTAACTCCGTATCATTCTCAATAAAATTTCTAATCAACAATCCACATATTTAGAAAATGAAAAATAGAAATACATACCCTTAAAGCAAATTGTTTCACTTCTTGTTTTTTTTTTACAAAATCCATGAACCTCATGTTTGGGTGTCACTGTTGTAAAAAACATAGCATCAAGCAAAGCTATGCATGACTCAGTTACTCATTAACAGGGTAGCTTTTCCTACAGAATATGGGGCAGAGGTCATGTGACAGTACAGTCTTCTCATCAAAGGACCTGTATGGTAATCCTAGCCTTTCCTCGCTGCGGGTTGGTTACTTTGTCCAAGAAATGAGAATACTGTTGCCAAACCATTAACAGCATGGTTGACATCATCTCACCAGCAATCAATAAACATATGGGTACTCCACAAGTGTTGTCGATTTATTTCACTGGGGTACTTCAATAATGAGAAGTGGTTAATCAACTGGTTAGAGTTTGAAATTGACCAAGTCTCAGAAATCACCCTGTTTTCCTGCACAGTTTGTAGTTGCAGGATTTAACACCTCTGTGCCTCAGTTTCCTTGTCTCTAAGATGGAGCTAATATCAAAGATTTTTAGACTGAAAAGAATTAATGCATATTAAATGCTTAAGAGAGTTCCTGATGTAAACTGTGGACTTTGGGTAACAATGGTGTGTCGATATAGGTTTATCAATTATTAACAAACGTGCCACTCTATCCGAGGGTGGGTCTCTGGAGCGGGGAAAGGGCTGTATGAGAAATCTCTGCACTTTCCATTCAGTTTGGTCATGAACCTAAAACTGTTCTAAAATGTTAAAGTCTATTTAATACAGTTTGATAGATAAAATAAGACCTAGTGTCAGATCAGTAGGGAGGATATAGTTTACAATAATCTATGCATATTTCAAAATTACTGGAAAAGAAGAATTCAAATAGTTCTAACATAAAGAAAAGACAAATACTTAAGGCCATGGATATCCCAAGTACACTGATGTGAATTTAACAAATTATATGAATGTATTAAATAATCACATGTACCTCAAAACTAGGTACATCTATTATACTTCAAACAAAAAAAGTCTATTTTGAATAAAAGTTTCCCTGAATGTAGAAACACTTAATAAATATTTGCTCTTACGATTTCAAAATACTGCTCAAGAATAACTGAAATCAGGTTGTGAATCTTTACAAAGTAGAACCTGACCATTATTCTGATGATGAGACTTCCACTTAATTTAGATATGGATTCCTTTTTGTTAACTTCAATTTTTATTTCTGCATATTGTATCTTTTCTTTGTCCAGTTCTTGCTAAAAAGAAAAAAAAAAAGGAAACAGAAGTAAAACTTTTAATATTTTCCTTTTCTGATCATTTTGTTTCTCCTCCTTTTCAGAAGCGTCCCTTTTTTAGGTTCTTATGAAATCTAGTCTTAGTCTATTCTCTCCTGGGCCGAATGTTGTGGTTTCATCGTTTCAGATAGGCTAGCATGAGAGAAAATTCAGCAAGTCACAATGTGGGTCCCCACACTGAGATTTGAGGAAGGACAGTTCCAACTTGGAACTCTCAGGTTTTTGCCTGACTGCTTGGTATAAGCCTTCTCTCATCAGTTCGCATAAAGGTGTATTGCTATTCAGATAATGTCTTTCCCTGCTCAACAAAAGGTTGTTGTACTGAGCTGTGATTGTGACAAATGATTTACTATTAGGAACATTCTGTAATTATTGTTCGGTGGGACCGCAGACCGATACATCATTAACATGATAGACGGCCTTTTATATCAGCAAAAATAACTAAATTAATAAAAATGGCTTCATTCCAAACCCTGTCAGAAAGCCAATACTCAGAACAATCAAGTAGCAGTGATACCTGAGAAAGCCGTAGTTTATATCCCACAACAAATCATGTTTTATGCATAAGCAATAAAATATTTGTATACATAATCTCTATAATACGTATCCATGTAACATAACAGATTTTATAGATATCAGCTCTAAACAAAAATGTAGGGTATTTAAATATTTTCTCCCAAATGATTTAGATTTAAATTTATGCTTTCATGGAATTGTAGTTTTAGAATATTAGAATTTGCCTCTGACATTTTTTCTTTCAAGGTTTTCTTAAGCATCAAGAAACACTTTAATGTAGATCCTACTGACTGGAATGTCTTTTCTTCCTTTCTTATCTTTTCCTCCTCTTTTTCCTTCCTCCCTTCCTTCGTTCCCTCCTTCCCCTTCCCTCCTTTCCTCCTTTCCTTCTTCCTTTCTTTTTATCAACAACTCCCTCATTTATACTTTAACTCTTTAGCCTCACATTTGTTGCTTTTCCACCCAGAATGAGAGGAAAGAAAGATTTATTTCCGTGTTAGAATAGATACACAGAAACAAAACATGAGCCACAGGCATTCATATAAAAACCTTTAAGATACATCTAAGTAGAAATCACAATTATATTACTAGGTTTTTGTACTTTACTACTAATGATAAATTTTAATTAAAAAATGCCCGTTGTATAATAATAATGTGTTCTGCATGGAACTCTAGCACCGGAATCTCTCAGGAAATCAGGGAAGTGATGAACTCAGCTATTTTCTATTCTTTCACTTCTTCCTTCCCTCCTTTTTGTCTCTCAATGTATTTGGCCCACAATCCCTTGCCCAAAACTCTTGAGTGAGATGTGTTTTGTAATTCAGGATCGTTGGGATTTTGGAAGATAATCTGGCCACATATCTAAATATCATCTGCCGTCACCAGTGGGGTCTAGGGTGGCATCCATTAATATGTCTGCAACAACACATATGAATTGAATGCTCACACTAACAGGGATAAAATAAAAATTATGCATGCTCCACATCAGCTTGGGTCACATTTTGCTACAAATGAGTTCAAGTTATGTCAGACTGGCTGCCAAAGTTTGCCTCATCATAAAAAATAAATGTCGATTTTCTAGAGACTTTTAGATTAAGGAATTGCAAATACAGTATTGGTAAACTGTCCAAACCAACCCTGAGTATTCTGTTAATTTAAATATAATATAAATTCACTTTCTGTGATCCCATGTTGATCATTTTTTAAAACGTTCTTTTTTGCAACAGTTTTAGGTTTACAGTAAAATCGAGAGGAAGGAACGGAGATTTCCTAACCACTCCCCCACCCCTCCCCCACCCCCGCCTTCTCACAAACATAGGCTCCCTGTACCAGAATGTGACAGCTGTTATGACCCACGGACCTACATTGACACATTGTTACCATCCAGAGCCCATAGTTTACATTAAGCTTCACTCTTGGTGTTGTACATTCTGTGGGTATTCCATATCATTATGTATTTGTCCTTTCACACATTTTGACAGGTGCTTTTCCACTCTTAGTTTGAGTGCTACTCATATCAACATTTAATAGATGCTCAATAAAATAGAATTTATTGGGTGGTTAATTGATATTGCAATATGGAAGCCTTTTGGAAATGTGCTATTGTTACTTCATACTTCTACAGAAGTTTGCAGGATCTAATACATCAATGCCAGACAAACTCTGTTCACTGAAACAATTATTTTCAGAAATATTCATGCCTTCATGGAAAAGGTGTAAAAATGCCCTATAATTGTCTATGTACCTGATATCTTATTAAATAAAGACATTGTTTTGAAGGCGAGATTTCAATCTAAAATGATTTCAAAAAATATTATACTGGTAGCTTGGTTCTTCCAATGCTTATGGCATAAGTGGCAGATTGTAATAGGAAGAGTGGCATAGAATTGTAGCTCAAAGACACTTTGATATGAAAAATCATTTTAATCCTGAAACTAAAGGGAAGAAATTGACCCAGTCAAGTATCTCACATGGTAAAGAATCACGCAGGTAAGGAATCCTAGAGCAACCTTGCCCGGGTAGTCAGCCAGAGAACCATGCAATTGTTTTTATGGCAAAAGCTTGATTGAGACCTATTTTAAACCTTGTCTTTTCTGCTTTGGCCTTCTCTTAAAGGAAGACAAATGCCCTTGAAAAGGAGTCTTAAAAGTATGATTCACGGACTTGGGAAGAATTACAGGATGCAGACAGCCTAGAGTGGTGCCTCCCCCCCAAAGGAGTTCACATTTCCTTCCTCTTAATCTGAGTGAACCATTAAAAAGTTAGTCAGTTCCCTGGAGGCTCTTCCCAAGGAATCTCCTAAAAGGAAATACCCGGCACTGGAAAGGTAATTTACCTAGACAGGATTTAAAAAGCAAGGTTCCAGTTCAGAGATAACCAATGACTAGATATGGGAAAGTGTATTGTGCCTTTTAAGGATTCTTCCCTGAAGTTAGTTAACAAATCAAAGAAATCGGGAGAATAACAACAGCAAACACAGCTACCCTTGCACATTTTGTTTATTTATTTTTGTATGTAATTAAATCCCAAATAGGATAGCTTCACAGCTCTTGTAATATCAAACTATAAATATTCAATATATTGATTTTTTTTTCCTGAGAATAGGATCATATTCAAGCTGTAAATATTTTGCGTTCTACTCTGAGAATGTTTTTAATTATTTTAGCTAGTGGGAAAACTCTTTTCTTAGGGATAGGGATGTGGGAGGGGAACAAAAGTCTGTGTTCTGGACCTTAGGGAGTGCTGTGGTAATTCAGTTCCTGAGGTCTTTGGGAAGCTTAAGAGTTGATGCCCTTATATGGTGAAATAACTCATGAATTTGCCTTTTTAAAGTCCACTGGAAAGACGAGCATGGTTACAGAAAGCTGCAGCTGCGAATATTTGTAAAGTAGCTTGGTTTCCCCTCTGTCCCCACCTACAACTGGCATCTTAGCATGTTGTACAGCAACATGACAGAGGAGTAAAGAATGATTGAGGACTTTGGTCCATGTTAATTCCCATCAGTAAACTAATTTCTAATGTTTTGTAAGCTACAGGAAAGAAATTGACCCCGTTGCGTTACATTTATCAGGAATTTTTGCATTTTCTAGGTCCAGCCGGCTCTCACCATTTTACAAATGGTTATGAGAACGCTGTGAAAATTGTGTTGCTCAAATAGAATCAGAACACGCATTCAACATGTGCACACTCTTTCAGCTGGTTGCTTAAAAGTTCTTTCCTAGCAGCAAATGTAGGGGAACTATAGACACAGAGAAACGTGGAGAAATCAAAACTCTTGAAGTTGGCCCATGTAAGGAAGGTTCTGTTAATACATATTGAAACAAATCGGGGAGGCTGGGCCTGGCCAAAGAGGATAGCACATTCTGATCTTTTACTTTTCCTGAAATAGGAAGTACGAGATTCTGAAATGCAGGTGGATTCAAAGAAAACAACAACAGGCATCTTGTTGCCTCATGGGACTTAATGTTTTGTGGTGATAGAGCAGGATTCTGATACTACACTTTATTATGAACTGAAGTCAAGCAAGAAAGAAGTTTTGAGAATACTCAGATTTGCATATTTTTAATAAACACAACTATTTCAGTGTGTGAAGTGAAAGGCAAATCGTGGGAAAATGTGTGTTTCTATTTATGGTAGAATTTAAATTATCTGATCATAGGGAAAAATTAAGAGACTTTAAAACTGCCCTTTTAGTGCCTAATTTGCCACTAAAAATAGTAAAACTACTCACATTTGATAAACAATTTATCCCATTACTTCTTGTCCTATGAACTATGAAAAGAGCTAAGAGAAATTCCCCTCCTTTTTTTTCTTTTCATAAAACTCAATTCACAGGCCTGCATATTATATTCACATTTTTTCTTGTGTGCTTCCTTCTGTATGTTTTGGCCACAGCGGTGGAATTTTCTATGATAAGAGGACCACCAATCCTGTGTGCAAAGTGTGGAGTTGGCCCAGTTGAGTGGGCCTCCAGGGAAGAGGGCCAGGAATTCACAGGGCTTGATTACTGCCAGGGCTTTTTCTGCTTTTAAGTTAACTATGCTCTTCCTGGTAAATCAGCTCCTGGACTTTGGAGATTTAACATCAACTCTGAGCAGAAACTCTGTAAAGAAGCCCTAGCAATGCCTAGCTGACATTTCTCCAAGCTTGTTCTAAGTGAAATGAGAGGGCATCTAGGGGAAAGGCAGTCCTTGTGTGAGTTACTACTAGGAGCTTGAAAATGTTTAAACTGACTTCCCTGGTGAAATATGTTAACAAAAGTCAAAGTATCTTTACTCATAAAGGATAATCATTTACTATTTAGCTTTTCATTTTGTGTTCATAACACTTACATCTGCCTGCCATATGTATTTTCTTTTAAATAAAAACTTAAAAGTAAATTTACCAGGATTCTTCTAATTGTGATTGCTCTATTTATTACCTATGATCAATCAAACTTATTAAATATTTATGGACTGCATATGCATTAAAGTGGCTGAGTTATATGTTGGTGATATGAGGATAAAGTAGATAATACTGGCATTCAGTCAAATGGATGCCATGGTTGGTAACCAAATTTTCTGTTCTTAACCTTGATGGGGTTATCAGCATATTCTTGGTAGGTTTTGTTTTATTACTGTGACCAATTTTCCATCTCTCCTTGTATTTGCACCCTTTGATACATGACTTTGTCTTGTGACTAAAGGGAAGACTATACGTACTTATTCCTTGACTTAGGATTACCCATATGACTTGCTGTGGCCCACAGAATAAGGTGGGAATGACAGCACACATTAAGAGGCTTTGCACATTATTGCTTTGCTTCTTGTGCTTCTGCTGCGACCGTGAGAAGAACATGCCTGGCCAGCACTCTTTGTCCCAAGCGGAAGATGACGAACATAGACAACAGAGACATCCCGGGTGATCAATTCCAGCTAAGCTTGGCTATGATCACTGAAGTCCCAAATGGTCTACAGATGCACAAGAGATTGTCAACGCTAGCTGTCTAAAGCTACCGCCTTTTGGAATGGTTTGCTGTATAGCATTAATTGTCTTATAAAATAAAATTCATTCATTCATTTAATAATTCTCAAACATCAGTTGGACACCTCCTAAGACCCAAGTTCTATGACAGAGACTTGATATGCAGAGTACAATCTTCTGGGGGAAAGCCATAAATGGAGCAGTAAACACAATAGATGTGTAAAGTGCTGAGATAAATGTGTGCTTTGGGTATTGTGGCGAATCTTTGATAGGGTGCTATGAAAGGCTTTCTGGAAGAAGAGAGATAATGCCAAGAGAAATTCTAAAGAATAAGTAGGGACTTGGAAGGCATTAAAGTTGGATTCTGAAGGGGAAAAAGTATAGAAGGGCCTTCTAAGCAGAGAAAGCACATATTATTTGCAAATATCTTAATGCCAAAAAGGATCCTGGTACTTTGGGGACACAGCAAGGAGCTCCACACAAGCAGGAACAATGCCTGGCATTTTCTTTAACTCATCATGGTTCTTAAAATAGCAAAGTCAAGTATGGTTAAAGAATGACTGGGCAATATTTTTGTCACTGTCTTGTGTAGAAACTAGAGACAATGTTTGAGGAAAGTCACCTTAAAATTGCTCAACTCCCTATCTAAATTCAGACCTAACTGTTTGAGAATGTCAAACTAAGGCAGGAAGCCTTTTGATTATTTGTGGTGTTTTTCTCTTCACTTCCTGCTTTGATCTTATAGCACAGGAACCAAAGTATTCTAAGGGAAACTACTTCCATGGTATTTTTGGCGTGTCTTTTACCAGGAAATTAGTGGAAACGTCAGGGGTACCCTTTTCAAGAGATTTCCACTTAAACAAGGGGGTGGGGGGTTGCATCCACTTCCTAACCATTCAAGGCTTTAGCCATTTGTGGTTTACACGTTTTCACCATCGTAAAGCTTTGTTGAGAAAAAGTCAGGAAGTCCTTAAAGGCCCCACCATCATTTCATCTTAGCTGCTAAGTTATAAGTCTGCCATACATGTGAAATCATTGTTTAAGTGGAGAGATCTGGAACATAAATATGTTCCAATTGGAAAGATGTCCTGAGGGAGGTCACCCTGCCCAATCTTCCACCCCATTTGTGGAGTTAGAAGGGCCTGCTCTAGGGACAAAAAACATAACTGGTTCAAGGTCCCATTAATTAAGGACAAAAAATGGAACTGGGCCCCTGGTTCCCAGGCTGGGGCACTTAGCACCATAGTCCTTGAAATCTTGACTTTTTATGCTTCATAAATTATATAGAACATTAAACCTCAACCTTGGACCAAACTTATAAAGAGAAAAAACAAAATGCCTTGAGCGTCTTAAAACAAGAAAGACCAAGTTAAACATGAAAATGCCAACCAGAATCCTAAACAGAACTGAAGGAATGTGTTTCTCAGGTCTAAGGCTTATTTTATAACGGTAAATCTATTAGTAGACTTGGCAAATAGGTCTATGAAGTAGGGACAGGGACAAGAAAAGAAGAAGAGGAAAGAAGACACTACATCTTTAAATTGAATTGAATGTTCTGTGACTTTAAATGAAAGCTCTTCTGTTGTTGGGCAAATAAATTTAAACCACTTAACATGGCAGAGAAGGTCAGGCAAGCTTATTATAGTGATCATAGCGTTACAGCTATTGCGATTGACCGCTGCTCTCTGGAATCACCAATAATCAGAGACCGCAAGCTGTGTTTGCAGAGAAAGGTCATCATTCATTTTTTTCAAAGCATTAATATCTTTTGTTTGTTTGGCTCAACATGAAACAGGAATCGATAGAGGTAATTCACAGAGCAATTAGCCCCTCATCTGTCAAACGGCATCTGGGTGTATTTAACAAAAAGACCTTTGGAAAGGTTTAAAAAGGAAGAAAGTGCCTGTACGATCAACAATTTATATTTTCTACATGACATGTTGTGTATGTATATGTAAAAAGGGGGGCCTTGGGACTAAGAAAATATACATAAAGCATGCTATAAATCTACACTTTGGTGTTATGATGTCGCAGTGTAGAGCTAGACCCTAAAAAGCTCAGATTACATTCTCCCCCCGGTTCCCAGGAAGACAGCAAGTGGCATTTGGGGTCTTTGTATCATGGATGAACACAGGAGTAGTACATAGATTTCTCAGAAAAGACGACCTCTAGGAAAAATCTGCTATGGACAACGTAACAAATGGGAGAAAGTCAAGCATCAGAAACGAATGCTCCTTTTTAACATCACAGCCTATGATTTTTGTGCTGGGCTAGCCTGCTTCTAAGATGGGTCACAGCCATGCTGTGCGACCCATCGGCAGGCTTGGGAAGAAGTCACTGCATGGAGACCGCTCTTCACAGCTCAACCCCACTCTTGCATTGGCCCTCTCTCCTCATCTAGATTGGCTGTATTAAAATAAAAAATGAAAAAGTGAAATGCAAAATTAAGTTAAGAGACTTTTTTAAAAAAAAATGAACTGTGTGATCTGGGTGTACTTTTCTTTACAGGTTTTTAAATGTGTGTGCTATGGAATTAATGCAACACATATCAAAGAGGTAGGCTTTTTTTTAACATCAGCTTAGGGATTTGTCTACACGTTTACACAAATGCTATTACTCTCAGCAGGACCAGATGTATTTTGGGAATGTGGTATTTTCTTTTCAATTCTCTGGCTCTTCCTTCTCATTTTTTCTTGACTTTTCTTTCTTTCTTTTATTTTCTCCATTCCCTCCCCACCACCCCAACCTTCTTTTTTATTTTGGCTTCTCACCCACATCATCAGATCATGGCCAAAAAAGAAGTCATGAAATGTAAAAAGAAAGTTATCAAAGTTTTACTTACTTTATGACTTGAGAAAACACGTATTTGGTTTTGAATTCGGTTTTATTCTTAATATCCAAATATTCCAAGGTAGTCTATCCATCTCTAAGGTTTTTTCTGGATATCTGTAAATGTTTTATCTGGAAATTATGTTATACAGTTACATGAAAAAGCAAGAGACTATACTAAACCTTGAGTAAATCACACTGTGAAAAAAAATCACAGCATAAGACTGAAAAGACAATGTTGTCTTTGAATGGAGGGATTATGGAGATTAATTTTGTTTCATTCAATTTCTGTGTTTTCAAAATTTTCTATAATAAACATACTACATTTTTAATTGGAAAAACTAAAACCTTACTTATATTTAATGCAGTAACACAAATAATACAATCATGTCTTTGCACAAGCATTGTATTTTATACTGACCTCACATAGCCAGATATTTTACTTTTTGTAAATGCTGCCAAACACTCTATAGAATTCTATAGAAATATTATAGAATTTTCATGGCCAGAGATAAAATCGGTTCTTAGAGCCTCGCGAAATTATACAGAGAATGTACAATTTCAATCTGGCTGTAAGATTGAAGTTGAGGGTAGTGGGAGAGCAGGAAATAGCTCATAGTGCATCTAAATTTCTGAAATAATAAAATCCTGTTATAAGAGAATTTCACTGTCAAATATTTGGGTTCATCTTATTTTTCTGAAGGTAGAATTTAAACCTGGAGACATTTTGACATAGTATTAATTTTTCCCTCCTTACCTCCCAACCTTTTTCTTTGTTTGTTTTTCTGTTTTTGTGAACTATGTTAAAGTTTCCATACATTCACTGCATGGCTTCCTTTAATTAGATAGGTTCTCCATAACCCACAAACACTGGCTAATAATTATTTTCCAGACTTCCAGTTACTAAAGCAAACATCCTAGTCAGCAGTGACCCAGGCTCTATTTCACTTTCACAAAAATGCTATAATATACTTCAACAACAGGCCAAATCATCCCACCTTCCAAATGGTAATTCACAAGCGGGGGTCATTATTTCCTTGTTAGACTGACTTAGGGGTTGGTCTGGTTTCCATGGGCTTTGCACATTCTTCTGATTTGTAAATCAAATGTGAGTTAGAAAGATGGACTGCCACCTCCTCCAGGCTCTGCTTAGTGTCACAGGGGTACACTTCATCAGACAAACACCTCATAAGCATCAGTTCTGGCTGCCTTCCAGGGAAAACCATGTCATGCCACTGAATAACACTTAGGACCCAATCTTTCATCCTCCTCCTCCATAACTAAATAAATTGGGTAAAGGTCTTGCCCTGTCTCAAGATAACAAGAAGTTTAAAGAACTTACTAGTGTTTCATGTTGCAGACACTAAGCTTTAGAGGAGTGAACAAAAACAAGATGGCGGCTTTCCTGAAGTTCAAAGGCAGCTCTGATAGCAAATGAATACTGACAATCCTTCTTGTTTTCCCAATGGGCACAAGTAATCCTGCTGAAAACAGGAAGGGGATTTGGATTGAGAGCTGAAAGAAAATGAGCATAGACTTTTCTAATGCTCTCCTGCTCAGAACCTAATTGTATAGAGCAGGGGTCAGCAAATTTTCTCTGTAAAAGACCAGATAGTAAATATTTTATCTTTGTGGGCTATACCACTCCTTTCACATCCACTTGATTCTGTTCTTATAGTGTGAAATAAGAAGTTACATTAACAACATGTAAATAAACAAGTGTTCCAATAAAACTTAATTATGGACATTAAAACACGAATTTCATAAAATTTTCATGTGTCAAAAAATATTTGTAAGTCGCCGCCCCCCAACCATTTACAAATGTAAAATCCATTCTTGGCTTCCAGGTGATACAAAAACAGCCATGGGCTGAATTTGGTTGTTGGGTCATAGTTTGTTGACTTTGCTCCAGAATCCAGAAGTTTGAGTTCAGGTTTGTAAATCAGATCTTATGGAATAGTGGGCTTCTCCTGGCTGTCTCTCAGTGTAGTGACAGCTGTTGTTACCATTTAACTATCATCTCATGTGAATAAAGGTGTTTTTCTTTAGCTTGAATCTTATCTTTTGTTATTTCGGAAAAGGCTCATTAAACTTTTTAAACTCATTGAATTTAGAAGAGAGTCTTAATTACGTGTGACTCAGGCATTGGGGAGAATATGCATAACCAGACCAAATTAAACTGCACAAAATCATGTCTTTCTGTGTTAAAAATAGATTTTTTTCCAGGTAAAATTCAAAATGGTCTAAAAAGGCAGTAAATATAGTTTAAATGGTTGTTTATTCAGACAATGAATATATAAGCAATCGTTAAATGGTTTTGAAGCCTATTGGTGACAAAGGAAAATGTTCTATTTCTAATGTAAATTGGAATAAATCAGAGTACACACTCTACATTTGTGTGTCTATGTGTATGTATCTTATATATTGATAACAGAAAGAAATAAATTAAAATAATAACAATAATTATGGAGATGGTGGGATTAATTACTTCTTTATGCTTTTTTTCTACTTTTTAACTATTTTAAAATGTGTGTATTGCTTTTATAATACAATTAGAAAAAAAAAAAA
>RJWJ010043968.1:0-12364 GCA_004363605.1 Indri indri | reverse complement strand
AAAAAAAAAAAAAAAAGAGCTTGGGACATGTATATACACATCATATTTGGTAGTCGTTACTATCAATGGTAATTTAAAAGCCGCAGGGATTTTAGAAGAAGTCCTCTCTACATTGATATTGACTTACAATTGTTTCTCCCACGCACATGCTTGTGCCTTAGATGCACTGATGACTCCCTTCATTGTTTTTCCTGTCCCCCTTTTTGGTTTCAGCTCCTTCAGAGATCACTTTTGCCATCGATGTTGGGAATGGCCCTATAGAGCTTGTGGTCCAGTCTCCTTCTCCTCTGAATGACAACCAATGGCATTACGTCAGGGCTGAGAGGAACCTCAAGGAGACCTCCCTCCAGGTAGACAGCCTTCCGAGCAGCACCAAAGAGACCTCGGACGAGGGCCATTTCCGACTGCAGCTGACCAGCCAACTGTTTGTAGGTAGGCGACATCTTAAGGTGACCTTTGCGCTAAACCCCTATAAGACCACTGCATGACCAAGGCCCAAGGAAAATCTCTCTTTTATTTTAGACCTGGGAAATGATTAAAGTGTGTCATAAAGCATTTATGATCCTACATTTAATTCTACAAATTATTTCTTTCTGGCTTCATTAGCCACAGCAATTAAAGATTATGCTACCCCTTAGCAGATTTGGGGATGATCCCAGACTCTTTGTGTATTTCCTCCTTGTATATATTATCTTCAGATGTCCATAGACCCCCTTTTTATCAATATAATCAAACTCTATTCTTAGGGAAAGGATACATTGACTCTTTACACCTTAGTAGGTGTGTGCGCTAAGTCAGTGGGCAACTCTTCCTGGTGATACCTGATCCCTGATAATTACTGTTACTGGCATAATGAGATAGTGGAGCCATCTCAAAGGGATTTCAGTCATCAGTAATATGGTTGCAAGAGGAACTGTCCCTTTATAAACTAGGGGCTTCTTTGATACTCCCTGAAATCACACCACTTGGAATCGTCCTGTGACAATTTGTTTGTCTGAACTGTCAGCCACTGCTGGTCATGGGCCGAGAGGGATCCAAGGATCCAGATGTCATTGCCTGGGTCATTCCTCCCTTCCCTCATTCCGTAAATAGTCAGTGAGCATCTGCAGCAGGTCAGTCACCTTGTTGAATGATGGGGATTGAAAGATGAATTAAGCAATGGAGTTCATGGTCGTGTGTGTGTGTGTGTGTGTGTGTGTGTGTGTGTGGAGAGACCAGGAGAGAGGGGCAGAAGTAGTTTCCTAGCCTAATATAAGGTCAGCCTTATAGCCATTATTTTAAAAAGATTTTTGACAGTTGATTGAGGAGGGCTTGTATGGCTTTAAAATACAAAAGGAAAAGAAAAAAGAAAGAAAAGAAAAAGAAAAGCTGTAAATGTTAGAGACATTGCAATACTACCTAAGCTAAGAGTGTGCTCCTATATAAAACTTGAAGTTCAGATGCTTAGAACAGTGATGTAAATAAGTGACAGAATTTGTCAGTCTGCCCAAATTTAACTTTCTTTCCCTTTCTGTTTATGTATTTATTTACATTCTCACCAACTCCCACACTATGGGCCTCCACGACTAGGGATGAAATGCCGTCAGCACGCACTGGGTGTTTCCTACTTGCTCCCTTTAAATTTAGGATTGTGCAACTTTAACTATGAGGACAGTAGTCACTAACATCACTCCAGCTAAAGGAAATAAGTAACAGAATGTGAGGATGTCATATTCTCTCTCCTCAACAACATATTTCTTTATTCTTCTGTCATGTTTTACAGATCCAGCAGAAGCTAAGATATGTGATTAAAAATATTTTTATGATTGTAAGTCATTTGCTTAATTAATAACCTGTGTAAGTGATATGATTTACTACTAAAATATTTTTTAAACTTACATTGCTGCTTTAATTCTATTTAAACATCACATTTTATTTCTCTGAGGAAGTTTGCTAGTCAACAAAATTTAATATCTTTTTTTTTTGGTGGAATCAATTGAAACGTTTTGCAATTTTCATAAATTATATTCCATGCCAAAGTTTAATTTATCTTCAGGCAGTATTTATGAATCTCTCTGGCTAAAAGATATATACAAAGATGGAATCATATTTTTTACCCTTTCGTGTAAATTTCGTGTAGCTATGAAATTATCATATGGACTGAATATGTGATAAACTTTGTGCAAGTCAGAAGGGAGAGGAAGCAGCTGTGTTTTGTGGTGGATTTTTGTCTGCAGACATCTCAGTTAAATTGATCTCAAATGCAGCGCACTGCAAGAACATGTTGATGGGTCTGGAGATGTCTTGCTGGAGCTGGAGCCAAGGTCAGCTGCGGCGAGAGCACCTGCTTCTGCTCTGTTTCTCTCCAATAAGTCCCATCTCAGATGTTACTCTGCTTTATTGAATTTGTCTTAATGTACTTGAAGAAGAAAAAAAGGCTGCTGGAGGTCATTTTAGTCTGTTGGCTTGAATTTTAGTGTTCAGCAATATGCGCATTTAGAAATGTCAGGCGGGCAGAAAAGCTGAAGTCTCAACATTTCCATTTTGTGTAATTCAGGTGTTCAGTAAATAAACAAATAAATAAATAGGCTCTGCTTCATTATAGTCACCAAGATGAAGAATTGCATTCTTTATCATTCAGAAATTTAGATACTCTAGATATTTATATTTGCTAGGCAGGGAAAGGTACAATTGGTGTGCACTCCTTTACTGGGATAGACTGAGTGTGGCATTACTTAAATATTAATTTGTATGCATCTGCCTAGATACTTTTGTCCACTGAAGGATCTTTCAATCAAAACAGAGTGTCCTTCAGTATCGCAATCACTGGCACTGCCACTGTGGTCATGAGTGCTTCCTGAGCACCAGAAACAGGTTGCACTTTATGGGATACGATGTACCTCTCAGCACTGCCCCTGCCATTGCAATGTGACAGCTTGAAGTGCTGATACATGAGTCAATGCACGCTGGATTTTCAGAATCAATATTTTAACTTCAGGCTGTTTCATCACCATGATTGTTAGGGACATTTGCAGCCATGCCATTGCACTGGTAATATTTCTTTAACAGAGTAGGAGAAATGCCATTACATGCAGCTTCTGAAAAGTATGCTACAGTCGTGTGGCGATAGCATCGTTGGAACTACCCATGGTATTACATTTTATGTTTTATTTTTCTATACTAATGTGTCAGACAATATGAGGATGAGGCAAGACAAACCCAAGGGCTACCACTTATTGTTGAAAGTGAAATGGAAAGATCTGAATATGCATTTAAGGTCAGCCGCCAACCAGCCATGAGACCTTGGTAGAGAAATAATTAGCCTGAATGTACTATTGTCTTTGGATGCAGAATGAAAAGGCAGAGTCTCTTAGCTGATCTTTCAAGACTCAAAGATCTGCTATCTGCGTGTACATATCAGCAATGACAGTCATACCTGCCCTCAAGCCCATGTGTATGTTGTAGCAAGGAAAATGTCTCATTCCTTCCAAACCTAGCTATGCTGCAATCATGGAGTAGAAACGTTGTGAAGATGTGGGCCTGTGATTCTCATTTTGTGACTTTATTTCTTCCGTCCTTTTTTTTTTTCTTTTTTGCTCTTTCATAGGCCCACTTTTTCCCCTAGCCCAACCATTCTATTTGTGTCAAAATAAACTGAAGTCACTCCAAACTTATAATCCCTTGGGGAAAATACTATATTGACTTGATAAATCATAAAATTTAGAGAGATTCCTCAAAAATGTTACTCCTGCTTCCAGGCTGGTAGGGAATTATTATTCCTATTTTCAGGTGAAGTGTGTCAGACTCAGAGAAGTCAATGGTGAAGCCAGGAAGGCTTGGCGTGCACATGAATTCTGTGCTCTGGCACTTCATAAACTCGTCATCTGTGCCGTAATGCAGCCTCACAGATGAGCTGCTGCAGTGTCCGCTTAGAATAGTGACTTACATTGTATCCTTGTGAGGGCCTCGTGAGGACAGTCGTCCTGGTGCAGGCCAGTAGAGTTTCCCATTTGGGAAGGTGTAATGTGTCTCATAGTGAAGGAGGAGGTATCCATTCTTCTCACATTAAAAGATGATTGGAAAATTACCTTTCAGCATATTTATCATATAAAGCTATTTTGCATGAAGGATGATACCGTTATGTCCATAGTGAAACAAAAAGTGAAGAAATAATTGTCTTTTCAACATTATGTAAATCTCTAATTATTGTATCTAATTTGTCCCCCAAAGTTTATTTTTTTCAAAAGCTAAATAATATGTCAAGTATACTTGAATCATTTTTTTAGGAAAAATATAATATATGACTTCTGATGTTCTCCATAATAATTGCATAAGGGAAGTTGCTCTGATTAGTTTAAGAAGTTGGTAAGAGACCTCTGAATGCTAGCAGGCAAGTCCCACGAGCACGTCCCTTAGGTGCTGTATGAAAAATGCCTGGAAGAGCAGTAGCCGCTCAGAAATGCTTCTTCAGTGAAAAAAAAAAGTGATGAAAAACCATGATTCCTCATCCACAAAATCAGATTCTTATAGCTTGAAAATATTTTGAAAGTACACTGGTTTTGTTTTTATATTCAGGGAGGAGAACAATTGAATCACCCTTTCAGGAAAATTTTTTCTCTTCTTGAAGACATGGAGAGTGGGAGACATTTAACTTACATTTTACCCATTTTATTGTTTTCTGCACCCTAATATGCAAGGGATGTTTTAGAAATGTTTGTCTACAACTTCTTCTGCTTTAATTGAAGCTCATGTCATCATCTGCTGGTCTCCACTGGATTAATAATGAGCAAGGGAAGCAGAATGGAAAAGGTTTTTTTGTTTGTTTTTTGCCATTGGCAAAACATATTAGAACTCGTACCATCTTTTCTAAAGGGTAGTGCGACATGGCATCATTTTCCTATGCAGCCCAGAGAGGGGCCCTGAGAGTTACAGCACACAGAAACCCAGGGTTAGAAACAGTAATTCGATTCTCCTGGCACTTCCAGTTGTCAACATTTACAGCACAGTAAAAAATTTAAAGAAAAAATTAGAACAGCACCATTTATGTGGAGCTAGGTTTCTAACTGTAAAAAGAAACTCAAGCCAGATCTTCCTGGACAATAAAACAGTCCTCCCTGAACATCCAAGGGGCCAATCTGAGGGACAGTAGACAGGGGAGAAGCCCAGGTGCCCTTGGGCTGGTGTGACCCGACATGGGGGCAGCCGCAGGAAAGCTCCAGTTTGGAAGACAGCCGGCCCAGCCAGGCAGGCTGAGGCTGTGACACCACCTAGCGCCAGTTCCCATTTCTCCAAGTCTGTGGCTACAAAGCCAATGACTCAGAGGAGGAGGTGAGAAAGTCCTTGAGCAGAGCGGCAGAAGGGAAGACCAGGTGTCGATCCCCTCTACAAAGTGCTGTTGGTAGACCGATACTCATTCCCCTTTTGTGATCAATTTCCTTCTAATCCTGGGAGAAAGGGATGTGGCTTCAAAGCCACTTCAGTAGCGCAGTGATTTTGTAGAGGAGGAGGTAAGCCTTGACTCAGCTTCCAGCTTCCTCATCCACCTGCTGTGTGTAGAGGGGACGTGTTGGCCCGTGGCTGGGAGCGCTGTCGACAGATAGTCCTCATCTGTTCGCTCCTTCAGGAGCTGCCTCAGCTACAGGGAGATGTTTGACCAAGGGCATGTCCTTCCTGGGGGCACCCACTTCCAATGACTGACCGAAACCACTGCATAAGGCACCAGCCATTGTGTCCCAAAGAGGAGCCCTCTCACGGTTTATCCTGCACTCCTGGCACTCCTCGCCTGCGGTCAGGCCTGTAAGGCAGCTCACCTCTCCTCAGCCCACTCCTACCTCCTCTTCTTGCTGTCCACAGTGTGGCTCCCAAGACTCTCCCTAAAACGTCCCACGCTCTTAACTCCATCTCAGAGCTTGCTTGCTGGAGAACACGAGCAGAGACAGAACCAGATAAATTTTTCTGTGCAACATTTTAAAAATCATATTAATTTTCTTAAGTGGAATGTATTCTTCATTCCTCCCAAAGATTATCCATTAAAAATTCCTCCCCCCCCTCCCACTTTCTTCTCCAAAGTACTCTTTAGAGCTGATGGGTTCTTGAGAGCAAGGTTGTATCATTTTGCTTCATTACCCTTGGAAGTCTTGTTCCTCAAACTAGAGTGGGCTCGACCACAGCCCTGATCTACCTGACAGATTCCTCTTCATTCATAATAAGATTTTTGATGATTCAGATTAACTATCTCCTGTTAGGGGAGTCTGTTCTGTTCTGGTATCCGCCCCACAAGCACACGCATCACGCCACATTGCAAAGACCTGATCGTTGCCTCCTCCCCTCAGTGGCTTCCTTGAGGGAAGACATATGCCCAATTTACCTATACATCCTCTGGGCCTGCTGCAGTTTCTCTGGTATACTCAGTGTTCAGTAAATGTCTAATGAACTAATGAAAGTGAACAAATGCGGAATTCTAAATGCTGGCCATTCCGTAGTAGCGTTATGGTTTCAGGCAAGTCACTTACCTTCTCTGAGCCTCAGTTATTCCAGCTGTCCACTGGGCTTAATAGTAATCAACACCTCACACACCAGATTCAAAGATTGAATGTGGCGATGGACGTCCCTCTCTGGGATCTCCTATTAAGGGTTATTAAATAAGAGTTGCAAGAAAAAGACTGTTTCGAATGGGAAATGATTTGTGCCCTCACCTCAGTAACAATGAGGCACTCCTTCTGGAAACTTGGGGGATTTGACATTTAAAGGACACGCTCAGTTGGTGTCATAGCTGCAGGGGGAAGGAGCCTTCTCTATGCTGGATTTCACCCCTTCACAAATCAGCAGAAGTGGCCCCACACTTGGTGTCAATGCCTCACAAGCTGAGGGCAGGGCCTTGATGAAAGGGAACGTGACAACTGCTGTTTTCTTAGAAATCAGCTTTACAGGTAAAGGGATTTTCAAAACCACATTTTCAAATCGTTGCATGGTTCACAGCGCCCGATGCAGAGGTGTCATTGCCAGATTGATTTCTCCTTGCTGTTATTTTCCCGCAGTCTGTTCAGTAAAACAGCCTTTTTTGAATGGAGAATCTTGTGCCGATCTGCAGCGAGAGCCTGTGCGCTGACCAGAGCTGGGCCCCCTGCCCTGACTCCAGGGCACCGTCCACGTCCTGAGAGAAACCGCAAGCGCCCGGCCCGCACGCGCTCGCGGGGCTGCCTGGGCCGCGGTGGTCCAGCCTCTTGGCCCGCCGGCATCTTGGACTGGCCTGAGACTAAGGCAGCAGCAGAAAGGCCGTGCCTGTTATTCTTTTTAATCGATTCCCTTAAGCAGAATGTATTCTTCATTCTTCCAGGGACCAGCCTCCTCTTCTCCTACTGCCCTGGCCAAAGGCTCTCTAAAGGCCTGCGAGGTCTGCCGCGGAGTCGCGTCCGGCTGAAGCGGGGCTGGAGGCGGCCGGGCGAGGTGTCCGCTCCGGCCCCTGCCCCCCGCTCGCTCCGCTGTGTCCTCGCTCCTCTCTCTGTCCTCACATTTTTTTATCCCATAATTTATTCAACAGATATTTTCCGGGTGCGTACTCTGTTGTCAGCCCCGGGCTGGGCGGGTGGGACACGGGGACGAATGAGACCATCTCCTCTTCAAGGGGTGCAGGCCGAGGTGTGCGCTGGGTGTTGAAGCGGGTCCTTCGTGCCGTGGTATGCAGGGTGTATATCCCAGGGTACGAGCAGGGCAGAGTGGAGCGGCTCCCAACTCTACGTGGAGGCGGGTTCCACGCCCTACCCCCCATGGCTTGTGTGACCATGTCCTGCCTCTCCCTTCCTCACATTGGGGAAATCGGGTTAATATGAAATTAGCAGAGTCTGTTAGGCAGTCAGGCAGCCTGGGACTCGTGTGCACACCCGTGTGTAGGGAGCAGATCTCTGACCTGGTTTGCCAGTCACTTGCTGAGTTAGCTGTCTGGGGGCACACCTGAAGCCCTAATGCCCCAGGGCCTCAGAGAGATGGTACTTCCACGCCCCGCTGCCCACCTGGGGTACTCGCACGTGGACCCTGCATCCCCCACCGCCGTCTGCGCTGCGCCGGAGCCCTGCTTTGCGCTCGGGTTTGTTTTAAAACAGCGAGGTGGTGCCCTTCTCAACAGAGGGGGCGGGTGCCCTCCTGCGCTCATTCCCCACCCGATGCCACCCAAACTTTATTCTCAAGAATCCTGCCCACCCTCCTTGTCATCCCACCCCTCCCCTTCCCAGAGAAAGTAATCCATCAAAAATATGGGGGTGGAGATATTGTCAGGGCGATGTTGCTGCCCTGCAGGGCAGATTCAGGCAGAGGCTCACTGGGTTCTCACCCACACGGCCACTAATAAGAAACAGTCTTTGATAGAGGGTCTGCTCCAAAAGCAACACAGTGTGTGTGTGGTGGGGGGAGAATTTCCATTTTTATTTTGCAATATCTCAACTATTCTGGGGTTTCTGACGCCTATAGCTTTGCCCTTTTTGTCGGAGCATGTTTCATTATGTATTTCCTCTGGTTCTATCATTTTTGATCCTTTTGGCTATTCACCCTCACTTTTCTCCCCCGTTCTCTCCTGCAAGGCACCTTGCTTCCTCCCTTTCATTCCTGAAGGCCATTTAACCTTTGATGATACCGCACTCTCCACAGGAAAATGTGGATGATAATGTGTCCTGTTTGGTTCGTGCTTACAAAAGACTAAAAGCCCTCTAGATATTTCAATATTTTATAATTATTATTATTATAACTTTCCCTGCCATTATGTATTGTGAGATTAACACCTTTTTAATGTACTAGAATGTCATATGGGCCTTAAACAGTAGGAAAGATCTAGTTTAAACCCCATACAAGAGGAGGTTATAAATTAATCACAAACCACAGATAAAAATGGAAAGTAGAAATCTGGATTCCCAATAAATATGCTAGGGCTGGGAATATTTTAGTCCAAATGCTCACATTTTTTTTCATCTATGGTTTATAGAATAATCATTGATGTTTAGCATATTGACCAGAGAACTTAAAAAAAAAAAAACATTCTGAGAATGTAAACAATTAAAAGTTTCATTTCTTGCTGGTGGGAGCATAACTCGGTACATCACTTAGGAAAGCCGTTTTGCATTATCTGGTAAAGTCAAACATACACCCTATGACCCGTCCACTCTACTCCTAGGTATACACCTGACAGAAATGTTTACCACAAGAAATATGGAAGGTTGTTCATAGCAGCACTATTCATAATAGCCAAAAACTATTCTGCTGTGCCCGAGGACAGTAGACAAGATGATAATTCATGGAATGGTTCTCACGCCAGGATGTTATACAGCCGTGAGAATGAACAACCACATCCTCCTTCACCCGTACAGGCAAATCTCATCAATGTCATCCTGGGGGATAAAAGCTGGTCACAAAATAGCACATGCAGTATGATTCCATTTAAATAATACTCAGTCTTCAATGTCAGAACCAGGTTAGTGCCATCCTTGGAGGGGTGGTTACTGACCAGAGGAAGTGTCTGATGTTCTGGTAAAGTTCTGTTTTTTGATCTAGGTGCAAATTATTTGGGTGTGTTCAGTTTGTGAAAATTTATCAAGTTGTATACTCCCACGCACTTTTGTTTTTTTGCTATAACATGAAAGAAAAAATTAAACAAGAGGACTAAAAAGAGCCTCAATCATTGAAGTTAAGTTTTCTCATTATCATAACTTTTATAGTAGTTCTCCATATGGGATTGCCCTGATGTATTTGCCCTTCTATTGCCAGACACTTCCCTCCCCCAGTTTGTGACAACTATGTGTAAAGGTAAAGTAAATACCTCTGGTTGTAATCTTCCTTCTGGCTCCATTTTGGGCTATTTTCTTTAGAAAGTTCAATAAAGCCAATGATAATAACGCTTTAATGGCTCTTGATATGCATTAGTGAATTATACTTCAAAAGTTTTTTCATAGCAGTCATTTCTAGCAAACAAGGAAATTGTTTTAACCTATTGTTAACTGAATCCAAGTTCTCAACAAGCTCTTTCCTAATTTGTTGAGGGCGTTTGGCATTGAGTTTGAGGTGCCTCAATTCATAGTGAGGATTAGATCAGAAAGTGTCTCTGAAGCATGGAGAAAGGTAACTGATATGAAATAAACTCTTAGTTCAGATCCACTATTACCGTCATTATTTTGCCTTCTGTGCATACAGTTAGCACTACCAGTACTACCGAATAGTGTGTGTTTAGTGATTAATGAGCAAGAAATCACTCTCTTTGGCAAAATTCAATCAGATTCATATCTTGTCCTTAAGGAAATAGCATTTTGGAGTTAGTGTCTACTATGGTTTTTTCCTGGTACCCAGATTCTGCCAGTTGGAGGGAGCAGGATGAAAAAAGAAGATAACTGACGGTTAGTATATTTGTTTTTATTCAACATGTATATGTTAAACCTGCTGCCACTTTAGAAGTTGAGATCTAGGTGGTAATGTACCTGAACTTCAGTAGCAAACAAGCAGCTCCATGTTCAAGGGCAGAAAAAGAAGGAAGGAAGATGGAAGGAATGAAGGGTGGGGGGAGGAAGAGGGAAGGAAGCAAAGAAGGAAGGAGGAAGGAAAGGTGGTGCTGCACAAATTTTTGTGAAATACTATCCCCGCCTGGTCCACACAGTGGTTTTCCAGAGGCTTCTCTGCAAAGGAGTTTTGCTTGTGCGTGTACCAGAAAGAATAGATCCACATGAGAGAAATAGGGGCTCTTGCACTTCTGCTCAAGGAGGGCACAAGGAATTGAGATGCTTTTCTGAAAGCAATGAGAATTTGTCGAGCTGACACATGGAGGTTTTCTAAGACAGGCTTAGAATGATGACAGTGAAGTTTTTAAGAGTTGATTCATACTCAGTCCAAGGAAACATCATCATAATGAACCCACTTGATACCAACGGCCAACTGAAGAGTTTCATACAAAATTGCTTCTAGCTAGGCCAGCAAACTAATGGTCCAAGTTGTCAAGAAGAGTGATACAGAAGCCAAGAGGATAAATGTATGGGTATATATTACTTGGTGGAAGAAAACATGTAGGAGATTAGAGGAAGAAAGTAGAAGAATCACTTAGTTGTGTCATTGACACACATCATCTAATATAATAGTTCATTTTAGGGTTTTGGGGTACAGAGCTGTATGAGGGCTTTGAAGGTCACCAGATCCAGTATGACTCCTCGCTCTGCTGCATAAAATCTGTTTGACTCTTGACTCTGGCCAAAGCAATCTTTCTGATGCTAAGTTTTCTCAACTATGAAATGTGAGTAACACAAAGAATGTCTTCTTTACCATTGAGAATTCAACAAGTTTAGTGTAAAGTTGCTAGCATAGAACTAGTACGTTTGAAATGTATTTTTTAGAATCAGAGGCATTGTTCTGCTTATCAAAGAGCTCTCAAAGAGATTAAGGCTGAGCCTTAAAAAAAATGGTGTTAAGCTGCTCTAAGTATAATGGTACATGTTTTTGTTCTTCCAACCTTACAGCGAAACGTACAAAAGACAAAAGGCAAACAAGTAAAGAGGAAAGGATATTAGAGCAACAGCTGAAAAATTAAATACCTGCAATGTTCCAGGGAGACAACAGGAATGAATGAAGTGGTCCCAGTGGGGCCTGTGGCCAAGTGGAGAGTTCATGCCTTATCTTAAAGAAGCTGGCCCCACGGCAGCTGCAGCTAAGGTTTGCTGTGCAGGACAGCAGGTTCATTTTTAAGAGATCTTCTGATTTTTCAATAAGGAACTTACTAGAATTAAAAATTATATATTTCCTGCTTTGTAAAAACTAACAACTAATAAAAATAATTGAACACTGGGTGAGCAGAAAAATAAGTGACTAAGATATGAGTGTTTATGGAGTGCTGGTGAGTGTGTCTGCAATTGCAGGAGTGGGGTAGAACAAGCCGGAGTGCGTGGCGGAGATAACACACCAGGTACACAAAACATACGTGACGTGATGAGGTCCAAAGTGTAGACAGCCCAAGTGGTGCTGGGCAGCCAGGGGTAGGAGAGAATGCCTGGTGCGCAGCCTGGTGCAGGGAATATGGGGGCAGGGCGCTGTGGAGGGAAGGGGAGACCAGATCGCCCTTGCCCTATCAGCCACGTGAAGGAATTTCAGCTTGATCCTTAGGACAGCGGCTGGTCTGTGAAGGATATCAAGCAGGAACAGTAGAATCAAATTTTCAAATTTGCATTCATTCTGGCTACAAAGCACTGAACAGATGGGAAGAGTCAGGGCTGAAGGTGGAATGTAGTTGTGGGGATTCCGGTCGTGGTGAGAGAGGCTGTACGAGAGCATGGTTCTGGGCGGCAGGTGCATCCAGGGATGTCTGGGAGAGGTACTTGGGGGAGGGCTGGGTTGGGGGAGGATGACTGCGACTGAGGAGGAGGAAGGA
>RJWJ010043967.1:0-12370 GCA_004363605.1 Indri indri | reverse complement strand
TTTTGCCTGTTATGAAGGCCACGTAAATGTATCTTTCGTGGCTCCTTTCGCCCGACGTCGTGCCGCTGGGATCCAGCCATGTGGTCACCATCATCGCCATTGAGTCGGTGCCTGTGCTGCGCAGTGTCGTATGTGGGAACAGACCCCTGTCCTCGCGCATTCTGAGGCTCGGTTCCAAGGGCTCGGGGAGGAGCAGCGCAGAAGGCGCGTCTTGGGCCTGCACACGGGTAGGCGGAGCCACAAGCTGCACAACCTGAGCGCCCTGGGGGGCTCCCCCCCACCCCCCGCGGAGATGGGTGAGCTCGGAGACAGCCACCCACTGCGGACGGCGGAAGCAGGGACACGTGCTTTCCTGAGGCTGGGACGGGTGACAAAACACCTCCCCCGAGAAGTGACAGCTACAGGCCCACCTTTGCATGGGGCGGGGGCTCAAATGCGCATCACATTCGTGGTCCAGAAAACCAGAGCCAAGGAAGTCGCCTAAAGTGGCCCTGAACCTGCGGGCCCCGGAGCGTCCTGGTGGGAGCGCGGGGCAACTTCGGAGGCAGGACGTGCCCTCGACCCGAGCCCGCGGTTTCCACCGGGGGCCGGGCAGACGGAGCTCACAGCAGAAAGCACAAAGCACACGAGGATAAAGCACCCAGGTGGGAGCCAGCAGCGGAAACGCGGACACCAGGGACCAGATAAGTACCAGTTAGACGTTTTGGACAACGGGGTTTGCCAACCGCGCTGGGACCGCAGAGCCTGTTATCAGGGAGGAAGCTTCCTTTCCTCGCGGTTTTAAGCAAACGTAGGGATAAGTATGGCAGGCTATCATCTTTGAGATGTGTTTGACATTGTAAAACAAATGTAACATTCTCAGGTGGGTTCTCACTGTGTGTCCTCGTAATGTTTGAAACGGCGGCAACGTTAAGGGGGCACGGGGGGGCCGGCACCGCGGCAATCCCCCCGTCCTGCCTGGGGTGGCCGAGTATCGATTCTGATTAGACGGTGGGAAAGTGAGCGGGCTTCCGTCCCCAGGAAACCACGGAAACGTGCGTACTAACACAAGGACACAGGCAAGCCGATTCTTTGAAAAGATAAAAATGTTCGATAACATTCTAGCAAGGGTGGCAAGATGACGAAGAAAGAGGACACAACGACCCAGGCTAGGAGGGAGAGACAGGTGTCACTTCGGCCTCCGCAGACATTCGGAGGACGATTCCATAAGCACCTCTGTGCACAGTGAACTGGGAAACTAAGGCCAATCCCTTGAAAGACATAAACACCAAACTCAAGAAGGGACAGATGGCCTGGAGAGTCTCTTCTTATCGAAGAAACAAGATTTATGGTTAAAACCCTTCCCTCAAAGAAAGCTCCAGGGCCACGTGGTTTCTCGGGTGAATTCTCTAAGACCTTCCAGGAACACATAATCTGAGAGCACACAGGAAAAAATGTACAAGTCCACGTAGATGATGTGTGTACATGCATAAAATCAGAAAGCAATGCAATAGAAAACAGCAAAACAATGGATAAAGTTGATAAAACCAAAACCTGGGTCTTCGAAAAGATCCACAGGGCGGTAAGGGAGCCCCTGGCGCGGCTGAAGCGGAGAGCAGGTGCAGCGACCGGCGTCGGGGCTGGAAGAGAGACCGTGTTAGACCCCGCGACGCCACGAGGACAGTGAGCTCGAGACGTCTCTGCACACGCAAGCTGGGCAGCGGTGACGCGATGGGCCGGGAGCCACCCAGCTCCCTCAGGAAGACGGAGACAGACAACCGGAATCTCTATGTCTGTTAGGAAATTGAAATCGTAGTGAAAAAAACACTTCAGAAAAACAAAAAACTCCAAGTCTACATGGTTTCCCTGGTGAATTACTCAAAACCTTTATGAACCGTTACACATTTTACACAATCTTTTTCCAAAAGTAGAAGAGGAAGGCGCGTTTCCCGACGGTTTTCTCGCGGCAGTGAGAGCATCGCCCCGACACCAAGCAGACAAGACGTGGCCATGGGAAACCACAGATGGATGCTCCCTGTGAATGTGGACACAAACATCCCAGCAAAATGTGAGAACGTCCGCGCAGCCGCTGCATCTGTGGGGACACACCGTGGCCAGGTGGGGGCCATCTCAGAAAGCAAGGCTGGTTCAACAGTTGAAAACTAATGTAATTCACCGTATTAACAGATAAAGAGGAAAAGCTATAGGATGGTATCAACCAATGCAGGGCGAAAGTTGACAAAACTCAGCATCTGTTCACACCAATTAGTGTTAGAAAGAAATTTCTTTAACCTGAACGAAGGAATCTATGAACACCCTACAGCAACGTCGTATTTAGAGGTGAAATAATGAACGCTCTCCCTGGGTCAGGTGAAGACAGGAAGGTCCACTCTCGCCCACCCGCAGCCGGGCCCTGGACGAACTAACCAGCTTGGTGGGTGGGTGGGGAGGCAAAAAAGGAAAAATAAAACCATTCTTGCTCACAGCTAGTACTGTTATCTACACGGACACCTCAAAGCATCCAACAAAACCTCCCAAACTAATAAGTGAAATGATCGAGGTCATAGGATGTCAGGTAACCTTACAAAAATCACTTGTCTTTTTATAATATTAAATATAGTAGCAATGAATGAATGGACCAAATTTTTTAAAAAATACCATTTAAAATAGCTCCAAAACAAATACACATATGAAAAAATTGTCATCACATGTCATTCGGGAATTGCAGTTAAGAGAACAGAGAGACACCACTATGTACCCACTGGAACGGCCCAGACCCGAAACACCGACACCCAAAGGCTGGAGCTCTCACCGCTCCTGGAGGGGATGCAACATGGTGCGGCCACTCGAGGACAGTTTGGTGGCCTCTGATAAAACCAAACAGACTCTTATCACGCAGTCCAGCAATTACAGTCCTTGGCACTTACCCCAATGACTTGAAACTTACATCCACACAAACACCTGCACACAGATGCTGATGGCAGTTTTATTTATAATTTACCCAAACTTGGAAGCAGAACGCACACTCGTAAAATGTAAACTAGCTCAAAAACCATTGGCAGATACAGAAAAATCAGTATAACTCCAGAATGATTCTCATTTAGACACGTGTCCCCCAGCATGTTAATGATTTAGAGCGACTGAGGTACGATTTTCACAATTAAGACCAAGCCTTGGAAAACATGGAGACCTTAAGGAAAAAGCTGAAAATTCTGTAAAAGGCGCTTCTCTTAACACAAGCAGCAGCTGGTTCAGTGTCTCCGCGGACGGAGCTGCGTCCACCCTGATGACCTCTCTGGAAAAGCCTAAAGTACAAACGGAAAAGCAGAGGAGACATTTTCACCTGTGTTAAAGCAACAACGGAAACGCCCACACCCTGGAGCGATGTTTACACTTGGTAAAGTCTGAAGTGGGTGCCTCTCAGGCCCTCCTCGTTGAAATTAGAATCCAGAGCTGGGGTTGGAACCTGGGAAAGGACAGCCGTCAGGTCCAGGCAGCGGTGACGGTGACGTGGGGACCACACCCTGCCGTCCTCCCTCACTCCAGGCACAAAAGTCTGTACGTTTTGAATAAAACCGCCCCAAATCTGTTTTCCCGTCAGCGCTGTTATTTGCCTGTTACAGCTTAGAGAGTTGGAGTCTGGGCTCTTGCAAAATGCAAAGTCTTTCATATGTGTGGCGTTATAGCAAAAACGTCAGTATTAGCATATTATGAATAATAGGGAAGTCTCTTCAACTGATAAAAGATATTTACCAATACCTAGAACAAATACCATGCAAAACTGTGCGGCCTCCATTTATCTTCGAGATAAGGATTATGAAAGAAAAGCCGGGATCACAGTCTCTAGTTTGCACTATAATTGACGCCCTGGAAAATGTGGCAAATGAAGAAAAACGAATAAAAGGAATATGGATTAGAAAGGAAGACATAAAACTCTAACTAGTCACACGTTAAGACGCTAAGATTGTGCATGTAGAAAATCCAGACAAAGTTACAAAAATTATTAACATAAACACACTCGGTCAACTATTTCTGCACGTCAGTAACGAACGCTTAGAAAAGAAAATATTTCAAACTGTGACAGTTACAATAGCATAAATATCAAATATCTAGAAATACATCTAACAAACTCTGAGTAAGACTCTACACTGAAAACTCTATAAAGCATTTTTGGGAGAAATTGAAGGCGGCTTAAATCAGTGGAGGGAAAGAGCACGCTTAGAGATTTGGAAAACTTACTGTTATAAAAATGTAAATTCCCCCCAAATGTATCTGCAGATTTAATCAAAATCCCAATAGGCTTTTTCTTTACCTTGACAAATCGATTCTAAAATTAAGTGAAAATCAAAAGTAGAATAGTCGAGAAATTCTGAAAGAAACACAAGAGCGGGTTAGCAGACGCAGGACTTATTCCAAAGCTGCGACGAGTTAGCGTCTGTGTTACCAGCACGAGGACAGACACAAAAGCCAGCACGGCCTGGGAACAGCCCGCACGCCCACGAACACTTGGTGTACCACCAGGAGCGCACGGGAAGCTACGAGGAAACGGCAGCTTTTCGACAAATGGAGAGGTGAAAGCGGCCTCTGCCTCTCCGTGCACAGGCGGGCGCACAGCTAATCTGAAGAGCAAAGTAGTAAAGTCCCTGGAAAACGATAAAGGACAACAGCATCCTTAAGTGCAGGTAAACTGGGAACTGTTAGTAAAGAAACGACACCACTGAAGACACTTGCCTCCCTGAGACGTATCAATGGAACATCACGTTAGGCAGAAATGCCACGGCCACCATAAAAAGCACAGATCACGCATACACGCGTGGCCTTGCAGGGCCGTAAAAGCAAAGACTAGAGAAACTCGAATTCCAGAGGGAATAACCTTCCCCAGCAGTTGCTGTATCCGGCCAGTTTCCTCTGGGGGTCAGTCCCGGAGAGGGCCGGGGCTGGGTGAGCCCTGGGCTCTGGGATTCTCCCGGGGACGGAGAGACCAGTGGGGTTTTGCTGAGTCTGGGGCGAGCTGGGGAGTGGAGCGCGGGGACGCCAGTGCCGGGCTGGAGTAGCCGCGGGGCGCTGCGTCCAGGAGGCCGGGGGTGGGGGGGGCCCTTGCAGTCTCACGATGCTCACGGACTTCTGCCGAGACTCTCCCTGGACCAGAGAGCCAGGTTCACAGCCTCTGACGGAAAAAACAGAATCTGCCACGCCTTTCAAGGCCCAGGAGAAACAGCTGCCAGACTACCGAGGGAGGCCTCAGGAGAGTCCTGCCCCAAACCGGGGACAAAGTAAAAGTGGACCGACTCTTACGAACACCGAAACCCAACCCTGAACAAACTCTAAGTCCTCAAACAAACTGACTGGGTTGAAATTGTCAACCTCTCCACACCCTCCACCTGACAGAAGAAGGGTAGCATCCTCTGTAAGAGAAAATGATAATTATTCATCAATACATTAATAAATAGTGTTTAGCCTCTATAGTTCTTTTATGCACAAGGTATGGAATGCAAAAAGTAAATGAACCCAGAGACATGAAAAGAAGCAGAGAGATACATCCAACATCAAGAAAATACAGCCAGGCGGTAAGAGCTGACCCACTGACGATCTGCGTGCTGGAGTCTGCGGGCATATATTAACAGAATTCTTATAAATATGTTTTAAAGACAGGGAAAAGATGAACAAAACAGATGAGAAGGCGAAAAATTTCACCAGAAAATTGGAATCCCAAAAAATCAAATAAGTATTATTAAAGTAAAAATTATGATATCTAAAATTTAAAAGTGCACTGCATGAAAAAGAAAGAACGTAGCTGTGCTATTCGCAAATGCGCTGAGAGTAGGTCCTGAGATATTTACAGAAATTATGTTCCAAGGCGGCATTCCTTAAAGTGTTTGGAAATGATCAGGCCTACTTAGATTTTGCTTAAGATGTAGAATGTTTAGAAAGCGTGTTTAGAAAATGTTGGATTAAGCAACACTTCATAGGTTTCTAGGCCAGGCACAGTGGCTCATGCCTGTAATCCCAGCACTTTGGGAGGCTGAAGCAGGAGGATGACTTGAGGCCAGGAGTTTGAGACCAGCCTGGGCAACATAGCGAGACCATGTCTCTACAAAAAAATGAAGAAATTAGCTGGGTGTGGTGGCTCACGCCTGTGGTCCCAGCTACTTGGGAGGCTGAGACAGGAGGATTTTGTGAGCCCAGGAGTTTGAGGTTGCTGTGAGCTGTGATCACACCACTGCACTCCAGCCTGGGTGACAGAGCAAGACCCCTTCTCTAAAAAAATAAATAAAATAAAAATAATAAGTTTCTAAACAATATACCTTTTTACATTTCAGATACAGGCACCTGAAATAAAAAGATAAAAAGAAAGAAAAGATAAAAATTTAAAAATAAAACATATGCCTTAAGAAATGTGCATTGTGAATCTCCAGAGAAGTGTCCTGAATATGTTCTTTTTTTCCTTGACATAGCCAGGAATCCTAATCGAGATTTTCTGCAGTAAACTATAATTCCTCTATTTAAAAGATGTGCTCGGTATGTTCAACTGTAGGCGGAACACCACAGAAACGGGATTAGTAAATTAGTAAATTCAAAGACAGATGGATAGAAAATACAAAAATTAAAGCACAGAGGAAAAAAAGCAAATATCAGAAAAGAGCAGAGTATAGAAGTGGGAAGAAAAAGACGTTCAACACAAATATAATTAAAGTCCTGGGAAAGCAGGGAGTGAGGGTGAGGCGGAAGCAATATCCAGAGAAAATAACCAAGTATTTTCCAAAACTGATGAAAAATATGAAACCACAGATTCAGAAATTTAAGGGAAACAAATGAGCGTGAATTAAAAACACCGACAAACAAAATCCACATACGTCAGCCTCTAACTCTTGAAAACCAAAGACAAATTTTAAAAGTAGCCAGAAAAAAAGACATTCTTTCAAGGGAATGTCAATCAAACTGACCAGTTTTATAAACCAGCTGATTTCTCAACGGAAAATGGAAGCCACGAAATAACAGAATGACATCTTCAAATTGTTTCAGGAAAAGAGATTGCCAACCTAGAATTCTATAGGCATCGGCGCTGTCTTTCAAAAATAACAGTAAAATAAAGACAGTTTCAGACCAGCAGGCCTGCTGCGAGGGACACTTAAAGAAGTTCTTTGGGCTGAAAGGAGTTATCCCAGGTAGAATCGGAACTTCAGAAAAGGATGCAGAGCACCAGGAAGGGTAATTACGTGGGTAAATACGTGTCAAAAGAGAGAGAGAGAGTGGGTGTTTGTAACATACAGAGAAGTACAACATACGATAACGGCGGCACAAAGGTGGGGGGCGGGGCTAGATGAGGTTAAATTGCTGTGAGCTGTTTGTGTTGGTCGGGAAGTAGCAAAAGTGCCGTCTGATTTAGACAGTCATGAGTCAGGGACGCGTGTGGTCGTATTGCAGCTGCTAAAAGATTAAAACAAAAGTGCATAAAAATCTAATAGAGGAGATAAAAATGAAATAAAAGCATCTGATTAATCCAACAAAAGTCAGAAAAGGAATAATAAAGAGAAAAACAGGTGATTCGAATAAAAAACAAATTGCAAAACGAAGGTCGATTTAAATCCAACTGTAATACATCGGCAGCTGTATTAAATGTTAAGAGGATTAATCACCGCAGGTAAATGTCAAATATAGTCGATACAGCTATTTTTTTTTTTTAAAAAAGTTGTTTATGAAAGATATAATTAAGGGATAATGACAGGTTGGAATGGAAATATGATATAGCTCACAAGCATTAACCGAAAGAAGGCAGGGGTCGCGCAATGAATGTCGGGAAAAAGTAGACTTAATGAAAGAAATACTGCTAGCTGTAAAATGAATCATTTGATAATATTGAAAGGAACAAATCAAGAAGTCACAGCAATCCTAAATTTGTAATCATCTAAAAATACAGCTTTAAACTGCATGAAGCAAAGCTTGACAGCTAAAAGGAGAGACAGGCGGGTCTGCGGTCAGAGATGCAGGCTTCAGTCCACCTCTCTGAACTGCTGGAACAACTAGACCAAAACGAGTCAGTAAAGCGAGAGATTTCAACAACGCAATTGGCCACCGGACGTAATTGAGATTTATAGGACACTACAGCCAATAACTGAAAAATATACATTTTTTTCATGTGTCCATAGAAACAGTTACAAAAACAGAACAAATTCTAGTCCAAAAAGAAGTCTCGCCAATTGTTAGAGGATTGAAATCATGTCGGACGTGCTCCCTGACAATAGCAAAATAAAACCGGAGACTGAGAACAGGAAGATAACTAGAAAACATCCCGAGGTCTGCAAATTAACCACGAGGTTTCTGTGTAATCCAGGACTCAAAGAAGAAATCACGGAAGAAAGAGGAAACTATATTGAAACGAGTTATCATAAAACAATCGAAACTTGTAGGATATTTATAGCTTTAAATGCATAATATTAAGAAAGAAGAAAAGTTGACAATTATTGACCCAAGGGCCGGGGGAAGGAGTGATATACACACAAAGAAACTGCACGGAAACAATGAACCTGGGAACAGAAATGAACAGAAAGCAGACGCACAGCGGACAGATCCGAGGCACAATTTTTCTCCTTGAAAAAATTAAGAATATTGATAATTCTCTACAAGACCGACCAAGAATCCCGAGCATGGAAATTTGTTAAGGACACAAATTACGATCAGAAATGAAACGGTGGGCACTACTTCAGACCCTGCAGACGTCCCACGGGCAACAAAAAGATGCTGGGAGAATCTTTACGCCAGCAAGTCTGACAACTTTGCCGAAGTGAAAAGATTCCTTGAGAAACGTACCAGGTGTGACGACTCGGTGCGCACAAAGCCACAGCGACGGCGACAGCGGATGGCGCTGGACCGACGGCGCAGACCGAAGCCCAGGAACGGACCCGGCACGTCTGCCGTCACCCACGGTGATGAAGGGGCCCCACGGCAACGGGGCAGCAGGGTCTGCTCGCCAAACGCGCCCACGTGTGGCGTCTGCGTGGAAGAAACGTTAACCCTGCCCCGCGCAGGCCCAGGTTCTCCGGAAGCAGAGGCGGAAACGAGAAGGCCCAGGTGCGTGTGTTGTCATCCACTGGGGACGGGCTCCCAGAGGAACGTTGGGAGTGGGGATCTCAGGGGCGTGGGGGTTTCGGGTGAAGGCCCAGTTTCCGCCTCATCACCGGAGCGCTGGACATAAACCACAGGTGTGTCTCGACCGCGGCAAGGGGCCCCAGCCCTGGGAAGGACGTCCACGCCAGACGCGGCGGGGTCTTTGCCTGGCGGAGCGGCCGCGGTGGCCTGAGGGTCTTCCATGGAACTGTCTCGGCTGCTCCCAGGGACATGTGGAAGCCAGGCGCAGGGCGTGAGTGAGCAGGGAGGTGGCTCGAGGGGACCTGGGTGAGGACCTGCAGTGTCCCCTGTCGCCCCGCCCCACGTCACACGCAAAAATGGGCTCGAGACGGGGCACAGACCTAAACCTGCAAGGCGGGACCATAACGCTTTTAGAAGAAAACTAGGAGAAAAGCCGTCATGACCTTGAAGGAAGTAAAAAAATAAAAATAAAAAATTTGCAGGACGCGAAAAACATGAATCATACAAGCAAAGAATTAAATGGGACTTCCCTGAAAACAGCCTGTTCATCAGAAGGCGACACCGAGGGAGTGAGAGGGCAACCCGCGGAGGAGAATATGTCAGTGCGTGTAATTCTGTAGTCACCGTGCTCTTCAGTCTGGAGCAGTCCGGCCATCGTCCCTTGACTTTCATGACCTTGACAGTTCTGGAGGTCGCCGCCGGATCTAGCTCTGTGATCCCTCAGTCTGGGTCTGCCTGGTGTTTGGTTACGCATTTTGGCCGTGTGCGTGGCCACTCATGGCTACAGCGCAATGCTGAGACGGTGTGGCCGCAGCAGACCTGAATCCTAGCGGCTCTGGAGCTGGATGTCCAGGACCCAGGTGCTGGCGGGTTCGCTCCTGTGCGGGCCCTCGCCCTGGCTGCGGACAGCAGGTCCCGTCCGTGTCCTCAGGAGGGGAGAGAGCCAACTCTCCAGTGTCCCCTACGCACGGACACCAGCCCCACCCTGGCCCCACCCTCACGACCCCATCTAACCCTAATCACCTCCCAGACCCCACCTCAAGCACCGCCGCATTGGTGGTGGGGGCTCCGATGTGTAAGTCTGGGGGCACGAACATTCAGTCCTCAACAGGCAGGAATGTCACAGACTCGACACTGTTCTCAGTGCACCTGGCAGGTGGCAGGTAACTTCGATTTACCCCATGACTGGTGACGTTCACGCTGACCCTTTGGTCTGGGTGGTGCCGGCCGGGCTTCTCCGCCTGTGACGTTTCTTCCGAAGCTGTAAGTGGCGAAATTTCCCTGCGTGATTATAATTATTCTTCAGGGTGGTGCTTTGGAACTACCTGTGCCTGTTAAACTTCTGCTCGTTTACGCATTTATTACCCTCAGCGTGGACTTTGTTCAACGGACTGCGGTCCTTATCAGCACATTTAGCGCTGCCGACTTGGTCAGGGGAGGCTCCTCCTGCGCTTGGCGGTGCCACAGGTGGTCCAGGCTGGCCTCGCGCCTCCCCTGTCCCGCCCGCGGCAGCCACTTCCCGGGGAGTCGCGCCTGCCAGTGGGTGGTGTTTGGAGCAGTGTCTGTTGCCGGCGAGCTCCTTGCTCCTGGGCTGTGGCTGCTTCCGGCGCCCTCGGTGGAGGCCCAGAGAGGGTCCCGGCCCCTCCAGTTCACCCAGCACCACAGGGCAGTTTGGGCTTTATTACCCGTCTCCACTGTTGTTGCTCTCTGCACCAGCAGCAAGAAACCCCCAACCCCCGAGAGCCCCTCCTCCCCCTGCTCAGACCCGTCAGCCCCGGGGGTCCTGGTCCTGCCCACACAGGGACCCCCTTCACGCTCTCCTCTGTGTGCATTTTGGTTCACAATGAAAATTAATAATCTGCCGCCCACTGTTTCCTTACTAGACCCAGTTTTCTCCCCGGAGATATTCTATTCTATGCCTTGGAATTATTTATGACTAAATATAAGGATAGTTTCCCTCAGGGAAATTACTTGAACCTGAGCAAAGATGTGCACATTTATTCATTTTATTTTCAAACGTAGATGGAAATATGTCAATAGCTGTTTGAGTCATTTCCTGTCCGCGGTGTGTGAGCAACGCCGCTATATATACGAATACGTGTACAGCAGGCAGAAAAGGGACGCAAAGCAGAAACGCGCAACCCAGTGACTTTGTCACTCATGTGAGCACCACCAGTGTAGGACATGGAAGCTTCCGGCAGCGCAGAGCCCTCCATCTGTGCCTTGATTGCAGGGCCGAGGTTTTTCTCTCTGATGACTTCTATTTGTGTCCTGCAGAGAAAAGCGGGCCCCAGCAGAGGATGTTGATGCGACCACATTAAAATTGGAAACTTCAGTTTATAAAAGGAAGCCACTGAGAGAGAGAAGAGTGAGTCTGCGAGTGGAGGAGTCGTCTGCGGTGCGCGGAGCCCGCCAAGGGCATGCGCTGTCCTCAAGGGACTCCTGGAGCCAGTGGGCAGGGACAGCCCCACAGGAGGGGACGTCAGGGCACCAGGTGGGCATCGCGCAGGGGGGACAGCCAAGTGGGCGGTAGACGTGTGACACGAACGTCTGACTTCCTGGCGTTAGGGCAGCACGACCTAAAACCACTGTGAGACACTCCTCCGTGGCTGCGAGCGGCTAAAACAGGAAAGGTTGACAACGGGGCACCCTGGGGTGAAGACAAGGCCCTGGGAACACGTGGGGGGCGGGGGCACAGCCGCGCAGGAAGCTGGTATCCTCTGCCGAGCAGAACACCTGCGAGCGTCAAGATCCCGCCGTCCCTGTCCTGAGCACGTGCCTGGGAGGCACCCCCAGGGGCAGGCACACGGATGTGCCCAGCGGCGGTACCCACGGATGCCCTACGGTCTGCTGCCTAACACGGATAACGGTGGCACAGCCAGCCGTGGAGATGGGTGAGCCGTGCCCACAGCACCAGGGAAGACACCACAGCCTGTGGGTACAGGCACCAAGGATGATAAGTCGTTTGGTTTCATTTGCAAACATTCCAGAAATAGGAACTTGTTTAGCAGGTGACGGTGCTGAGCGGTGCACGCTTAGGTCCATAGAGGCATAGAATCGGTTGCCGTGTGTGATGTTGGGTGGTGGTGGACAGTACGCTCTTTCTTTTTTTTTTTTGAGACAGAGTCTCACTCTCTTGCCTGGGGTGAGTGCCGTGGCATCAGCCTAGCTCACAGCAACCTCAAACTCCTGGGCTCGAGCAATCCTACTGCCTCAGCCTCCCAAGTAGCTGGGACTACAGGCATGCGCCACCATGCCCGGCTGATTTTTTCTATGCATATTTTTAGCTGTCCAATTAATTTCT
>RJWJ010043966.1:0-12373 GCA_004363605.1 Indri indri | reverse complement strand
GAAAAAAAATGGTAATCTGTACTTTTTTCTCTTGGTTCTGGAAGCCTGAGCTCATCAAGTGGCCATTAATTGCTATTGTGTTGTTACATTTTTATCTACTAAGGGATGCGGACAAGAGACTTTTGGGTAAGTGGGATTGCTGGATCAAATGGTAGGTCTACTTTTAGTTCTTTGAGGTATTTCCATACTGTTTTCCATAGAGGTTGTACTAATTTGCAGTCTCACCAACAGTTTAGAAGTGTTCCTTTCTCTCTGCATTCATACCAGCATCTGTTATTTTTGGACTTTTTAATAAAAGCCATTCTACTTGGGGTAAGGTGATATCTCATTGTGATTTTAATTTGCATTTCCCTGACGATTAGTGATGTTGAGCATTTTTTCATGTGTTTATTGGCCATTTGTGCTTTTTATCAATTTATTTTTTTTGAGACAGAGTCTCACTCTGTTGCCCGGGCTAGAGTGCCATGGTGTCAGCCTTGCTCACAGCAACCTCAAACTCCTGGGCTCAAGTGATCCTCCTGCCTCAGCCTCCCGAGTAGCTGGGACTACAGGCATGAGCCACCATGCCCAGCTAATTTTTCCTGTATATATATTTTTAGCTGTCCAGATAATTTCTTTCTATTTTTAGTAGAGACGGGGTCTCGCTCTTGCTCAGGCTGGTCTCGAACTCCTGACCTTGAGCGATCCACCCACCTCGGCCTCCCAGAGTGCTAGGATTACAGGCGTGAGCCACCGCGCCTGGCCCATTTGTGCTTTTTAAACAAGTGAATAAATGAATGAATGAATTGTACATGCTGCATAAATGCTTTTACTCTGTTATTTTGATGAATATTTTGCCTACAGATATTTAACCTGCATACATTTTACTTGTATAAAATGTATGGCTTGATGACATATCTAGTAGACTAGAGAAGATGAAAAAGACAAACAATATCAAGTATTGATGAGGATGTTGAACCACCAAAGCTCTTACAAGCTCTTACAGTTGGTGCAATGTAAATTGATACAAATCCTTTGGGAATTGGGGAATGTTTACTATAGGTGAATATATGACTTCCTTAAGAACTAGTAATTTTACTACTTGGATTAAGTATCCCTCCAGAAATGCATATATACATACACTCTGCAAGAATGTTCACAGCAGCTTTATTCACAATAGCCAAAAATGTGACTATTCTAATATCCTTCAATAGTTTCATGAATAAGTAAATCGTGGTATAGTCACACAATGGAAAACTATGTATCTATTACATTGAATGAACCATAACTATAATACAACAACATTGGTGAATTTCGCAAATATTATGTTGAGCAGAAATGCCCAATCACAAGAATATTTAACGTATGATTCCATTTGCATAAAGTTCAAAGGCAGGCAAACGGAATTTGTGGTGTGAGAAGTCAGTGCTGTGGTTACCCCTTGGGGGTGCAGCTTTCAAGGTGTTGGCAGTACTCTGGGTCTTGATTTAGGTGTTGGTTACTTACAGGTATGAGTTCAGTATGTGAGAGTTCTCCAAGATGTATGCTTAACATGCATGGTTTGTCTTGGACCCCTGGTCTCAGTACTCTAAGAATGACTACGACTACTTGACTAGCTTGGTAAAATGTTTTGAACTTAAAGAAAATTTATTTCCTTTGTCGTAAGCATTAGATTGGAGTTCAGTGACTTATTACCAAAAGGACTACTCTATATTCTTTGTCTATTTGTCTTTCAGGACAAACTGGAGTTAGAAGCCCCTAGACAAATGGTGATTATCATATCCAAGCTTTAGAAGTAGAGACATGTATGACCTTAGTTAGGCCATGAACCTGACATAGCTCAGTTGACTGTCTCAAGACCAGCTGTCTGGCCATGGAGAGCCTCTCATGTTCCTTGTGACAGGGAAGTTCTCTGTATGAAGAAGCCAGGATGGACATTATTTCTCAGCTACTTACGTGGGGATGAGGAGTTGAGGTGGCCCCGCCTCTGGGCCAACTCCTCCTGGAACTTACGTGATAGAAATCCTTGACCCAGGTCCTAATTACTCTGAAATGGACTCTGCCACCTCCAAATGAAAATGGCTGGAAGCATCATGCTGCCTCATGGTCCAAAGCAGAGTGAAATGCACCAGTGCCTCACCCTGATTCAGAGGTAGAAGCAGAAGGCAGAGGTGACTCTACATCTGCACTAACATAAATTCTAGAGCTAAACCATCTGCCTGGTGGGTAGTGTCTGTTATTTCCTTGGGGCTAAAATCTGGATTCATCTTTTAAACCACTAGGCAGTGACCCAGCAAACTCAACCTGGAGATTGGTTGCCTCTGTGCAGTGAATGCCTGCCCTTCCAAGCTCAGCAACAGGGTCCACTGGCATCATGGCCCACGAAGCTCCTTATACAAAAGCTTTCAAGTCACCCGGTTTTTCTGGAGCCTGTTTCTGCCACTGGGTAATTTTGCTCAAGTTCTTTCAGAAGCTTGAATGGCCTGATAAGTTAATTTTTGCGTAGGAAAAAAAATAAAAAGAAAGAAAGAAAAAACAGAACAAAAAAAACCCAGGAAGACAATTTGTTCTCACAATCCTTTCACAAGGAGCTATTTTAATCCAAAGATCCGAGAGTCACTCTGACATGTTTCATTGGCTGGTAGCTAAAGTCAGATTCTCACTTTAAAAGCAAAGAACTATGAAACTTTAGAATTATTTGAGTTTGTAGAGACCATCCTGGTCAACACCAGCATTTTATAGAGAAACTAAGACCTAGAAATTTGCTGTTCTTTCACTGTCTCCATCACTATGAACCCTTAAATGGTACCTGTTCTTGTTTTACCTTCCTATACCTCTTTTCCCTGTCTTGCTTCCTCCGTATTTTCCTTGTCACTCTCCACCTCTATAGCCAAAGGGAGAGAGAAAGAGCATAACTTTGATGCAGGGTGTACATACAGTTTTCTTCTGTCACGTCTTTTAATCAGTATCTCTCTCAACTCATTCAATTTCCACTTAGCTTGTCATCTCATTCTTTTAAATTGGAAATTTAAATGTGGTTTTATCATTAAGAGACATAAATTTTTCAATAGCCAGTGGTGATTTTGGGGATTCCACAGCTGATATTTTTGGCTTTTAAGTCTCAAAAATGAAACAATACAAAAAGTTCCCAAATCAGCAGAATAAATCCAAGTTGCAAAATTATACCCATAGTCAAATTACAATATTGGTAGTTGAATTCTTTTTGTTTTAGAAAAGATGTTTTTGATAATAGTTTTCAATGACAGCAAAGAGTCCCTTATGTGTAACAGAGACCACAACACAGGAAAACTTTGAGAAACTGACATTCAATTTAGAATATCTTTCGATATTAATTGTTCCAGTGTCAAGCTGGTAGCTTTTAGCTAAGTTACTTTGGAAAGTGTTCCCAGGCATGAATGTAGCCAGGAAACCTTTCTACAATTTGGAAATATCGCTGGAGGGCGAAAAGTGGAAGCAAGAATAAATTCAATTTAAAGACACAATTAAACAATCGTACCTTGTATGTGTGTCTGTGTCAAACTTAAACGCAGCTCGCTCAGATCCACAGAGCACACAAGAGGAAGTCTTCTGAATTTTAGAACTGACCAGAGGCAGAATGAAATCCAAATCTGGCATGCTACTTTCTACAGTGTATCCATCTGATGGGTTTGCAAATCTCCAGTGAAAAAAATTAATCTATGATTCCATTCATGTAGCTTTAGGGTATGGAGTCCATAAGCACTGTAATTGTTTGAGCTCTATGAACAACGGGGTGGTTTTCATGCTTCCCTAAGCCATAGTTTGTGCAGCTGTGGACACTCCTTCAACGTTTTGGGAGAAGTTACTGAGCATATTTAAAATAACACCAGATTCTTATTCACTTTGTCAACCAAATTTGGTGGTTTCCTAAAGTACCATTTGAAGCCAGCTGAGATTTCTCTTGATGGGCTAAAAAACTGGCATCCCTTCAAAATGACGCTTTTTGCATCTTCAATCACTATTTACTTTGTGAAGGTAGAGTGAAACTTTTTAATTAATATTTGTTTTCCTTTTTCTTTATGTTTAACATGAGGAATTCATAATTTCTTACATACTTTTTTTTTTGAACTCAATAACTCCTTAGTAGGAGGCATATCAACCATTTACATTTAGAAAATAAATGCCTAATGCCAGGTCAACAGCATTTTGCTATATGTCATTTAGTTTTGGAATTTCTGCTCACTTTAAATCTATTTCTGGTTAACGCTCAGCTACTTCAGGTTGCACCATGAAACCTACACTTAAATGAGGCCAAAACCTGCAATAGAGATAGAGCAGGCAAGCAAGAAGTGCTTTTAAAATTTCCAGTAGGGCATTTTCTACTTTGAGAGTTAAAGAAAATTTACGTCTTACCAGTTATGGAAGGACTCTCAAGTTGAAATTCAAGTGAACTGATACCATAGATCCCATTTATCACTGTGATAATTTAATGTCCCTTACGGATTGGTAATCAGGGCATCCAGCCAGTTCTCTACCTCTCAATCTGGCTTGGTTTTCTCACAGAAGAGATATTTTAAATATAATAAGCTTTGGCTTTTGCCTAGCAAGTTCTTTCTTCCATCATTCTTTACACTAGGCACAGCAGCTGACTTCAAAGACAACTTTTCCTAATCCCTCTAGCTCTGCAGTGCCCAACCCGCTGTTAGGCACCAGGCTGCAGAGCTCCGCAGGCCGCCCCCCTCCCATGCTCTGTCCATGGGAAAATGGTCTTCCATGAAACTTAGGAACGAGGGGTGCGGTCGGTTGGGGAGGATAGGAGAGCCGCACAGCACGCTCCCCATCGCTCACATCACCTCCTGAGCTCCACCCCTCCACCGTGGAAATATCGTCTTCCATGAAACCAGTCCCTGGTGCCAAAAAGGTTGGGAACCGCTGCAAGCTGATGTTTTCAGCACTACTCCCACATCCTTGGTCCTTTCCATTTCAGTACACATTTGCCTGAATCCCAGCAGCCAAAGCTTGATCCTTTGCCTTAGGATTTACTTGCTCTGGCTCCTGAAGCCTGGTTGCAAGAGGCAGGCTGGAAGTACCAGGAAATTCATATTTTCTTGCAGCAACCTTCAACCAGTGACTGAGGGAAGAGTCAGTGTATAAATACCCCAGCTCCCTCGCCTCTTGGGGAAGCTAACCCTGAAGCACGTTTTCTACACTGTTTCTCAGAGTTCCCCGGTAGGATTGTGCCTCAGCTGTGCACGGTGATAACTTGCTTGACAAAGCCCCTCTATTGGTTCTCTTCCCCTATTAGTCTCACTGCCCCACCCAGTATTTTCTAAATCACCTCCCAAATAATTTCATCTTGACTCTTTGTCTCGGGGTCTACTTCTGGGTCTACGTCCAGGGAAATTCTAGGGAATTCGTAATAGAAACACCTTCGGTTTGACCATTTCCCCTAAAAGAATTAAATAGGCCACCTCCTATAACTGATTTTTCAGTGTCTAAGTCTCCACTTTGAGGCATCTTTTCTAGGTTTTTTGTTTGCAGCATATCATTACCTTGGAAAATCTGCCAGAGTAAATATAGAATTACACTCAGTTCACTTCAATCATACTTAATGAACACTTGCTTAGGACTGAGGCTCCCGTCAGCATCAGCTGAGCCCCAGATCCTACAGTCTTCAAAAGCTGTGCAGCCCAGCAACTCTGACACATGCAGTTAAATCTTGAAATTAAAATGTTTCAGGGACAATTTCTGACATTCAGTTTTTTAGATAATTGGCCTTAATAGAATAAAAATAACATTCATTTTGCATCTTCTTTCCTTTTCCTCTAAGCAATTTAAGGACAAATTTAATGTAGTTTACCAAGACCCAAGGCAATGTTATATCAAAATTCAAAAAAATTATGAAGCTTTCTTAAAATACATTTTTGTGAATTTTATCTTGAGTCCATAGAATCAGAACTTCTGGAGTTGAGGACTTTATATTTTACAATTCCCCAAAAATGATTTTTACACTCTCTCAAGTTACGTTGTCTTAGTGCTTGATAGGCTTTTCATTTTTATTTTTTTTTTACTTTTCCTTTTTTCTAATCTCACAGTTAAGTTGAATCAGATTGCCCCATTCTTCTGACAATCTAAAGGAAACATATTTGCATGTACACCCTGTAGAACAGTATTTACTTAAGCCTAGGCTTAACAGAAAATAATAAGCTTAATAAGATGCTTAAATTCCTATAATAAAAATGAAACAATAAACGCATAGAAAAATGAGGAAGAAATTACACCCATTAAATGCATCTAGCCCGATGAGTGATAGGATGGCTGCCTATTCAAGCTGGAAATTTTACACATGATCGAAGCTTTATTTAGTCTAATGGAATGTGCTTCCTGAATTTGGCTTCTCACTAAGCCAGAGCACAATAGCAGGCATTATGTGATTGGACTGAGCTCATTCCCATCTCTAAGCTATTGTGATTCAGTCTTGACTGCCCCTTTCTCTCAGGTAGCTCCTCACCTACTGTTCCTCTCTGGTTTAGAGATTCCTGCCGAATGTTACAGAAACAGATTTGACGGTCTTTAAACACCACGGGTCCCCCATTTAGTCCCTCTCTAAAAAATTCTGAAATCATTGAGAATATTTAGCCCCATTTTACACTTTAGAAAATACAAACTCAGTGATTTATGGAGATAAAAATCACAGAAAATGTCACTAGCGGCCAAGATCAATGAGCTCATCTCACTGCTAGAGGATCACATGGGTGGATAAATGCCATGCTTATTGCACCAGCAAAGTAGAGATGACCTCAAAATGTTTTTTTCAGGAGAATTTAATATTTGCAATTGCCAAGAACAATATTGAATATATCATCTTTGGAGGTTTCAGAATACCCGTATTGTAGAAATGCATGAAAATCTAATTGTAACCTGTAGCTTCTTAATAGTCTTAATCCAAACATTTCCTGTCCTCATGCATTGTTTAGCCTCTGAGCATAAACCCAAAAGTGATAGTATCAGGAAAACATTGTCAAGATGCTCATATATCCTGGGGATAATTTTGTTATTCCCACCAGTCACCTTGGGTCATGCATACCATCATCCAAGTTGATGCTCAAGTCTCAAATTGTTTTGAGCATTTGAATTGAGCACCTAGGGGACCTGGATACCAGGGGAAATATACTTTGTTCCAAGACCGGCTCTCAAAGGTGGCAAATTTCTAATGTTGATATAAAAATTATTATTGGCCAGAGGTGTTGTAAAGTGGCCCACCTACCACAACTCTTAGACTTTCCAGGGAAGTGGTAAACCTCCCTGCCTTTGTAAGATTTCCAAACACTCTGGTTAGATCTTGCCTTTCTAATATTTCTGTTCGTATCTCATGTCTCTGAGTTTGTCCCCATGCAGCAAGGAGATTTTAGCCCCTTACCATCTATGGATGAGAATCCCATGTTTCTCTCAAGTCATCTTCCTCTGAAATTCAATATGAGCTCATTCTGGGGCCCTAGCCTGACTATGAATTCTGGGAAGTGTGCAGTTATCAGATAGTGATCTAGAATTCATACTGACCTACAAAAGACATTGTTTATAATAACTTAAACCACTTTTAAAGTTTCCCCTCCCTTGGAGTCTAGAGTGAAGGCAGAGTATCATCTGGCAATATCCCTCATAGAAATATCAGAAGCTGGTTCTGGAGCCCCAACAATATAGTCCCAAAGACTTTAGTCTCACTGACAGTTTCTAAGACTGTTGACATAGTAGGGCTTACGTGGGTAGTCCAGGCTGACTTTCATCTATTTCTCACCTGAAGTCCTTGACATTTTCTACGCCATCGTCACATTGCTGACTTCAGAGTGGTGGAAGTCAGACTTGTCCTCCCTCTAACATTAAAGTATAATCATCTCGATCAGGTTTCTGACACAGAAGTCTTGATGCCTTAGTTTGGTATAATTCTTTTAGTGTAACCACTCACATTTGGCTCATGTTTCCATGTTTTATAGTCCCCAATTCTCTTTGGAAAGGCAAGTTAGCTTCTTGTGGAAGTAGTTCTAAAGATGATATGAGTAAAAATATACCACTGGATACATCAAAAAATTCCCTGCTTCCTAAAATACCTTCCTAAAATAGTTTAGTCCACTAAACTCAGTCTCTCCTAAACCTAGAATGTAAGCTCTGGGTTAGCAGAGATTGGGAATGAAATCAATTCAGTTAAATTTAAGTTACCACATGAAAAAAAAAAACACTCATCAAACAACCAATTTGCTAAAAGACAGTTTGGCTACCATTTTCATATGAATATTGATTATTCAAGAAATATCTAGGACTTTTGAGATGCAAAAACTGTTTTGTTGTATCCTGTATCATCTGAGAATCACTACCAAATCAAAGCAATTTAATTATACTTTATTTCTAAGAAACTACTTCTTATTTTCCACTGTGTTGTGATCTTTATATCATTTTATAAAAAGCAAATAACTAAGTAAATAAATAAATTTAAAAAGAAAACTACAGCTTTCCAAAGAGTGGTAAGAAAATGTCAGTGTTCCAGAGTAAAATAGCCATAGCATAAGACAATAAATCACACACAAACATACCATCTTTCATCCAATTCCCTGCCTTTCTATATAATTTTATAGATAACAGTAAAGTTCAGTAGAATATAGATTTATTTAGTATTTTATATTTTGGATTTGTGAACTCTTCTCAATCATTTGTCATTTTATATAAAAATGAGAAGTTATATTAGGCAGCATTGCCAAGGTAACAAATGATACCCATGTTTCAGTGGCTTACACCGCAAACATTTATGCTCACGCTTCATGTCAATTGATTTGAGACTGCTCCCTGTGTCTTCTCATTCCAGGATCAAGGATGAAGAAGAGCCCTCTTTTGGCTATGTCAGTTTCTTGGAAAGGGAGAAAAAATGAAAACCAATCATACAGTGACTTCTAATGCTTCTGTTTACGCATCATGACAGTTTATGTTCCCTTGGATAAAGAAGACTAGGTTTAACATCAAGGGAAAAGGAAAGTAATATATTTCTCCCATGGAAAGATGCTGAAATCACATAGCAACAGGTCATGATATATATTCTTACAGGCAAAGGGGCTGTAAATTATTGAGAACAGCAATACAGTGTAATACAAAGTTATTTTTCTTCAATGCCATTATCTTTTTCTCAATGTAGAAAAATGAAGAAGAAGATGGAGCTCCATTACTGATACACGAGTTTCACTTGATTTGGGGTGTATATTTGTAAGTAAAAGGGGAGGAATCTGAGTCTGCTTGGGTATAAATGCAGTCACGTTCACGAGTATGATGAATTACAGTAAGTAGGTAAGCATATATAACATAATACAAAGGAAGAGAAAAAAACTATCCTGTAGTTTATATTATTCTTTACATTTGTGATCTATAAAACACCAGAATTAAAAATACACTAAAAGTTTGAATTTCAAAGAAAACATTGACAGTATAATCAAAACATGAACGAGTATATAATGTATATTAATTAGCAAAATCCATGTAAACAGTTCTACCTCAGCAGCTTAAAGTAATAAGGTTTCTTATTTTCATGAGTCTGTGGGAAGACTATGTGGTTCCTATTCTCTTTGCTGTATTTACTCATATATTTGCAATCAGGTTTCCCACTATTTGGAATGTGGCTGGATGTAGACTGACCTAGAATGATTACAGCTGAGATAGCTGGGTTCTCATCCATAGCTCTCATTCACCAATAAAATAGCATAGGCTTGTTGACATAGCAGTGACAAGGTTCCAAGGAATAGAGCAGGAGTTGCAACGTGTCTTGAGGCCTAGGTTTGGAATTGGCACAACACCACTTACACTGCATTTACTGGCCATAGCAAGTTTCCTATTGTTAACATCTTACATTAATATGGTACATTTGTCACAACTAAAGAATCAATATAAATATATCATTAACTAAAAATCCTTGTTCTAGTCATATTTTCTTATTTTTGTCTAACATTCTTTTCCTTGCAGATTCTAAATGTGTGGGTTTTTTTTTTTTAATTTGCATGCATTAAAGTTCACTCTTTATGTTGCAAAGATCTATGAGTTTTAGCATATGTATAGTGTTATATGTCCACCATTACTCTATCATACAGAAGTTTTGCCACCCTAAAACAACCACACACACACAAAAAGTATACGTCACCTTTTCAACCTTCCTCCCACTGAGACACCTGGCAACCACTGATCTGTTTTCTGACTGTATAGTTTTCCAAAATGTCATCTTAGTGGAATCATAAATTTATAGCCTATGTAGACTGGTTTATTTCACTTAGCAATATGCTTTTAAAGATTCATTCATAATTTTGCATGGCTTGATAGTTTACTCATTTTATTCTTGAATATGAAGGATGTAACATAGTTTGCTTATCCATTCACTTATTGAAGGACATCTTGGTTGCTTTTTCTATTTTGGGTGATTACAAATAAAGCTGTTATAAAAATTCACAAGTAGGTTTTTATGTGGACATAAATTTTTGAATCAATTTGGTAAATAACTAGGAGTGCAATTGCTGGTAAGAAACTGTCAAACTGTCTACCAAAATGATTACACTAGTTTGCGTTCACACCACCAATGAATGAGAAATCCTGGTCACTCCACAGTCTTACCAGAAATTGAGGTTGTTAGTTTTTTGGATTTTATCCATTCATAATAATGTGTAGTGGTATCTCATTGTTATTTTCATTTGCATTTCTCCAGCTGTCATTTTTATATTTACTCTACTGCATTCTATTAATACATAGCAATCATTAATAAAAATATTTTAATGAATTCATAATTTGAATGAATGATCTTTATATAAGACAGTTTTTCAATGTGCTTGTACAAAAAGGATTGTTCATCATGGAGTGGTTGGCTAATTGAATTTTGGGGACCTCTAAATCCATAAGAATCATATTTATGTTGTTTATTTTTACATCCTCAGCACCTGATACACATTCAGTGCTCAATATACTTCTTTTTATGAGTGAATACACAAGCTTAAATTCATTTCTTACTCACAGCCTTTTAAGGTTGGAAGCAATTTTTTTTTAAAGAATCTTTTTCTGGATTTTCCACTGAAGGGTAGCCTTATCTGTTCCGTGTCCTCTCCATAGAGACTATCAGCACCAGCCCCCTTCTTTAAATCTAGCTCTGTGTAATTTTGGAAAAATAGTTTAAAAATCAAAATATTAATGATTGTGCCAAGAGATCGAGATGGCATAGAAATTCCTGGAAACACTTCTCTGTTTTTTTAAGGCTTTTTTCCTTCTTATTCTTGCTTCCCCTTTTCCCAGCCCTTGATGGCAACATTTGGAAAAATGGAAAAGTATAAAAAATGTTTATCTACTCCCTAGCCCCTTTTAGCACTCTTTAGCTGGTATAATAGCAATAACTTACATTAATGTAAAAGCTTATTTCTGGAAGTCTTCATGAGAAATTGGCAACTCAGAGGGAAGGGAACTAGATGACTGGGGCCAGGGGAGAGTGGGATCTTTAGTTTTAATGTATAAGCTTTGCTATCCTTTTTATTCTTTTCTGTATGCATTTAATTACTTTGCACTAATTGCAAAGTAAATTTTTTTGAAGATAAATATTCCACATGTACTTTCATGCCTTTATGTTTGTTCTAGCTTGAAAAGACATACTTTTGTGTAAAGTTCATTTTACCATTTCCTGTCATTATAGTTTGTATCCACATGCATAACTGATGTTTTTATGGAAGTGAATCATTAATTTGCCCAGTAAACTATTATTAAACTTTATTAAGACATCAGTTATTTCTCAATCACCTATTTCAATAGCTGCCCATTTTTAATCTAAGGGTTTGAACCAGCTTGGCCTAATTGAACCTCATTGTCCACACAAGCAGGGTACTTGCAAAACAGCAATATCCATAAAAACAATAACAGTTGAAGATTGACTCTCTGGGAGAAAAACTGTTTTGATTAATTATTTTCTGTGCAGAAATCTGTTACTTTTCTATAATGAAGTTGTTTACGTTTTCACCACTATGGAATTCCATGGAAGCTGAAACACCAAGTCAAGCTGGTTAACTAATCTTCATGAAGAATCCAGGGCACCTTTCTTGTCATCCCCTTACCAACTCAAGGTCAGAGGACAAGCCTGCATTCCCTGAATGTTAGTTTCTTTACATCAAAATGAGAATAAGAATATCAGTTTCATTTCTTTCTTTCTCCCCACCCCAACTTTATCAAGGTATAATTAACAAATAAAAATTATATATATTTATGGTATACAATATGTTGTTTTGATATATGTATATATTGTGAAATAATTAAATCAAACCAATTAACATATCCATTCCTTCCCATACTTTTAAGGTTTTTGTGGTGAGAACATTTAGATCTCCTCTGTTAGTAATTTTCAGGTAAATAATACATTATT
>RJWJ010043965.1:0-12363 GCA_004363605.1 Indri indri | reverse complement strand
GTTCTGTCTGCTTGTCCCTTTAGATGGAGGAGAACACGGCTCTTGCAGGAGGACTGGTATAACCCCTAGCAGTGGCTGAAACCCGCTGAAACCAGCCTTTGGAGAAACAGCGGCTTGCTGAGCCTTGTTAGGGAGGGAGTTGGGGGCTGTTTCTGCAGCCTGGCAGCGGGTCTGCTGGGAACCCTGCAACCTCCAGCCTCTTAGAGCCTGGCAGACTTGGGTCCCTATCTGAGACCCACCTCCTCTTGCTATGCGACATTGGGGGAGTCACTCCACGCCGGGGGCTGCAGGGTCCTGAGCGAGTCTCAGTCCGGAAGACCCGTGGGCAAGAGTGGGCACCAGCGCGCACATCTCACCTGCGACCAGCAGGTGGCGCCCGCCCCCGCCGCCGGCCAGTGGGCGCCCTGCTGCCTGCGCGCGCGGGGATGGGGGCACCCCATCCCGGTGTATTCGGTTTGGGGGTGTGTCTGCTCACAGCTTCCTGCTCGGAGAGCAGTGGACTTTTGCTCTTCCTTTTGAAGCCAGCTCCGGGTGGGCAGCTTCAAGGGGCAGCTCCAGGTGGAAGTGATGACGCCTCATCGGAGCCCAGCCTGGGGTCTGGCTGGGGCTGCGCAAAATGTTGTGGCCTCCATGATGGACAGAGCCAGCCAGGTCAGGAAGGAGGGGTCTGGGGCCGGGGAAGGAGAGAGGAGCCCTGGGTCACATGTTTCATTTGTTAAAAATGAATAAATGTATAAAGCCATGCTTGCGAGCAGGTATCTCTGCTTCCCGCGCCCCGCGCCCCACTCCTGAGGTCCCCAGAGGCCCCTTGGCTTTTTGTACATTTTTCCAGAGACATCTACCTAGATGTGTGTGTGTGCAGGGGTGCTGGTGCACAGGGCCTGTTTGCTACAACTGTGTGGGAAGAAACAGTTTCATCTTGAAAAACCCCTAGCCAGAAATATTATAGTTCCTGCGGTAGAAAGCTCCTTGGGAATTTGTGGGGTGGGGAGAGGCTGAGTCCCTGAGTGGAGCGTCGGGCTCCCGTTGCCAGCGCTGTTCGCAGTGGACAGCACTTAGTAGTTTGCAAAGTCCCCTGTTTTATTTTACGCTTGATGCTGGCTTTGGTCCTCCCAACAGCCTGGGTTGGGGAGTGTTATGGTTTCCCGATTGCACAGGTGGGAACCAAGGCCACAGAGGTTAAGGGTCAGCTGTGTGCCACACAGCTGGTGACAGAGAAGCTGGAGCACAAATTGGGGTATCCTGACTGCCCCTCCCTCCCCCACTGTGGCGATTTTCCAGATGGTTAGAGAAAGGCTGGGTGACTTGGGGGGCCTGGGCTGTGTGCCTGCGCAGCAGGTGGATGCCAACCAGTTGACCCCCCTAGGCCATTTGAATTCAGGGGTTCTTAAAGGCACTGGAGACCAGCCTGCAAAATGTTCCCCTGTTCTCCCTCCTCCTCCTTTTCCCTCCTCCCTCCTCCCCTCTTGTCAGGAGTCTGCAAGAGGAGTGGAGAGTGGATTATAATTGCCCCCCGCGGAACTCACCTGCCATGAAAGGGTGTTAAATAACACACAATTTACATGTCTTCCCTGTAGGAAATTATAGAATCAGAGCTTTCAAATTAGCAATAGATTTTTCTAATTGAATCTATTTCCCGTACGGCAGGTGAAGTGAGAAATGATCAGGTAGTTCAGTTTCCCCTGCAAATGGACCACCAGACAATTGAAGGAATTAAATGCGTATTAAAAGTGCAGGAAAAATTGATGTTATGTTTCTGGGAAATATGTATGCAGAAAGATACTGCAGGTGCATTTGTGTCCGTGCGATCACTTGTGTGACAAGATTAAGGGTGTCTGCTCCCGAAGAGGGATACGGCGTGGATGAGGGAGGAGAAAGGGAACTGGGCTGGTTGCTCCCGGGCCCCCTCCCCCTTCTCCAGCCAGTTCTTGGCTCAGAGCCAGGCCAGTCATTTCAATCTTTCTGAGCCCCCGTTTGTCTGTAAATGGTAACCATAACATGGTCGTGGCTAATGCGAGGCATAAATAAGACAATGCAATTGAAACACCTAAAATGGTGCCTGGCACATAGTATGTGCTCAATGATCTTTCTACTACTACTATTAATTATTATTGTTTGCCTGGTAGACTTGTTGTCTCTTGCTGCATAATAAATTACCACAACACTTAGAGGCTTAAAACAAAATGCATTTGTTATCTCATGGTTTTTGTGGGTCAGGAGCCTGGGTGTGGCGTGGCAGGGTCCTCTGCTCGAGAGCCTTTGACAAGGCTACAATAAGGGTTTTGGAACAGGGGCTGCAGTCTCACTGGAAGGCTCAACTGGGGAGGGATCTGCTTCCAAGCTCATGTGGTTGTTGGCAGGATTCAGCTCCTTGCTGGCTGTTGGACTGAGAGCCTCAGTACCTGGCCACGTGGCCTCTCCAAGTTGGCAGCTTGCTTCATGACAGCCAGCAAGGGAGTGAATCTGCAGGCAAGACAGAAGCCATAAGGTTACACCACCTCATTGCAGAAGGGACATTGATCACCTTTGCCATATCCCATTGGCTAGACTCAAGTCCTAGTCCTGTTCACACTCCAGGGGAGGGGCGGGAATACCAGGAGGCAGAGATCTTTGGGGGCCTCTTGGAAGCTGCCCACCACAGCAGTAACCAGGGGCCTGAGGCAGAGGCTTGGCAGAGAAGGGCAGTGCCTTAGTGGGCCATGGTTTCTCTCCTGGTGGGCTGACCCTAACCTTCATTCCTGAAGGGTCCAGGCCCTTGAGTCCTGCCTGGTGGGTTATTGTGGTTCCCACTGACTATTTTCCAATCCTCATTCTGCTGTCAAGGACCTGAGCTTCCTTCACAGTCAGGACACTTTGCCCCCAAGGGCATTTTGACCCTGCCTGAGTCCTGACACTTTGCTTTATAGCCATAAAGCTCTTGGCTGCAGGAAGTCAGCGCAAACCCTGAGTCCTTCGCCCAGTGCAGGATACATTTCACCAGGAGAACTGTCAACCTCAAACCAAACTGCACCAAGGAAAACCTCTTGATTTAGGGACTGATGGAAGAATCGAACCTTCCTAACCAAGTTTTTTTTTTTTTTTTTTTTGAGACAGAGTCTTGCTCTGTTACCTGGGCTAGAGTGCTGTGGCATCAGCCTCGCTCATAGCAACCTCAAACTTCTGGGCTCAATTGATCCTCCTGCCTCAGCCTCCCAAGTAGCTGGGACTACAGATGTGCACCACCACACCTGGCTATTTTTTTCTGTTTTTAGTAGAGATGGGGTTTTGTTCTTACTCAGGCTGTTCTCAAACTCCTGAGCTGAAGCAGTTCTCCTGCCTTGGCCTCCTGGAGTGCTAGGATTACAGGCGTGAACCACCTCACCCAGGCATCTAACCAAGTTTAGAAATTACAACATCTGTCTCTGAAACAGTGATCTTGGCAGAAAAAAGTGGCCTCCAAAGGCACTCACAGTGGCAGAAGCTAAAATGGGACGTGGCTGAAAACTGTTCAGAAGACAAAATCTTCAGTGGAAATGTCATAGGGAAAATATTGATGCCAACAAAAATAAGTTCAGTAAAATGGAATGAAAATAAAAATAATAACCTGGAAACTGAACCGCACTTAATAGAAGACTGGCCAAGAAACTAAATTAACTTAAGGAGCTCCAATCTGAAAAGTACTTGCTCTTGAAAATGATACAATGCTGTCAAAATTCTGATGAAAACGTTATTATTCATAAGCGAGGAGTTGGAAGGCCTGGCCAGGCGTCCTGTCTCCCTCGCGCCCTGCACGCCGCCCCCACCACGCCTGTTCTGTTCCCTCCAGGACACAGGGCTCCCCGGTATCCAGCAGCTCACCTGACCCAGGGATTGTCCCCTTCCCAGGAAGAGGGACCTGGTGGCACAGGGCAAGGCCAGGGCTCCCCAGACCCCAGGGGGCAGGTGCTCTCCTCCTCAGGGTCCATCAGGGCTGGAGCAGTCACCAGGGACCCAGGCAGAGATCCAGGCGTAGACACCAGGCGGCCCGGCTCGCACGTGAGGATGGAGGGCCCCCCAGGGTCCCCTGGCCCCGGGCTCAGGAAACCGGAGTGGGAGGCCCGCTGGTGCTGGGGCTCAGCCAGGGGTCACTGGGGAGGCGATCCTGCCAGGCTGTGGGAGATGGGAGAGCCAGGAATGAGAGAAGTCTAGAAAAGAAGGAGGAGAGAGTGCAAGTGAGCCAGAGTCATTGGGCGGGGAGGAATGACTTTGTATTGAGCACTTACCGTGTGCTTGGCACCTGACTTCCATTATCTAATATAGACCCCATAACGACCTCACGTAGAAGGCATTACTATTATTTGCCCATTTTGCGGAAGAGAATACAGGCTCAGAGTGAGGGAGTCTCTGGTCCAAGGCTGCAGAGCTGGCAATTTCCAGGCCCAGGTCTGTCTGTCTGTCGCTCTGCGTCTCCAAAACCCCCTCAAGCACAGGGCCTTTCCCCAGTCTTTCCCCAGGATCCTTTCAGAAGGATTAAATCTCCCCTCCCCTAATTATTCCTGCTAATGAAAAGCACCCTTGTCTTGTTTTACCCCTGGAATCTCAATCTCTCTCTCTCTTTGTCCCAGGCCTCAGCCCCTGGGCCTTTCCCGACCTGGGCCTGGCCACCCCACCCCTCTGTTCCCCACTTCCCTTTCCCCTCCTGGGCCCCATCTCAGGAGGCCCCAGTGAGGTCACCCCTGTGTCAACGGGAGCTGCACAATGGGGCCGGGCTCTGTCTTTCTGCTGAAGAGGGAGACTCGGGGTGGGGGAGAGAGGCTGGAGGCTGCCATTACAGGTTCCACAATGGGCGCAGGCAAGGGGGCCGCGCCAAGGGGGGGCCTCTGCCAATTAGAGGCGCTGCCCGGGGAGTTGGGGGCAGGGGGAGGGGGCCGGGCAGGGAGGATCAGCCCAGGTGGGTCCCGACATTCACTGTTCATTCATTCGTGCTGTCGATATTGCCTGAGCACCTACTACGTGCCAGACTCACGCATTGCACTAAATGCCATGGACATAGCAGTGACTGTGTGGACGAGGCCCCGCCCTGATGGAGCGAACGCCGTACATGGTAGGTAAGACAGACAATAGCACGTAAATACACATGACACATAAATGTGGGTCACACTTGCAAGTTGAGTCAAGTGCCACACAGGAAATAAAACAGCATGAAATTGCAGAGGGGCAGGTGGCGGGAGATGGGAGGAAGCAAGATTAACAAGGTGGTCAGGACAGGCTTCTTGGAGGAGGTGACATTTAAGCCAAGATCTGGAGAGCAAGGCCCTGCCAGCTGTCTTAACCCGTTCGTGCTGCTATAAAGAAATAGTGGAGTCTGGATAGTTTATACAGAAAAGGGGTTTACTTGGCTCACGGTTCTGCAGGATGTATGAGGAGCATGGTGCCAGCACCTGCTTGTGACGAGGGCCTCACAGTGCTTCCACTGGTGGTGGAGGAAGGGGAGCTGGCGTGTGCAGAGGTCACATGGCGAGAGAGAGAGCGGGGGATGCCAGGCTCTTTTTAACAACCAGCTCTCTCTGGAACTAATAGAGTGAGAACTCACTCACTCCGCCCCCTCCAGGGAGGGCATTAATCTATTCATGAGCTATCTGCCCCCATGCCACAACTAGCGGAGCAATGTTCCAGGCAGAGGACACAACAATAAGTGCAAAGGCCCTGAGGCAGGAACACACCTGGCATGTGTGGGGACCAGAAACACGGTGGGTGTGGTCGGAGGGTATTGGGTTGAGGAGGAGAGGGTGGGTGACAGAGAAGGGTGGCTGTGGGGAGCTGTGGGGTCATGGAGCTGCCCTTCATCACTCATGAGGGCCATCCATGCACAGCTGGGCCCAACGCTGTGTGCAGTTTGGTAGCTTCCAATCAAACACAAGGGAGTGTTTACACCACGGAAATGGGCAAGTGCTGCAAGTCAGGGCTTTGAGAGAGAGAGAGGGGAGAGGGAGGGAGAGGAGAATGCGCAAGAGCATCTTTTCCCAAGTATTTGCAGATTCAAGGAGTGAAGTGTTAATGAGACTAATATTAATTAAGCTCCTACTGTGTGCAGACACCTCCTAGAGCCCTTCACGTACCTCTTCCCATTTAATCCTTGCAAAGAGGCTCAGAGAGGCTAACTAACATGACTAAGGTCACCCAGCTCTCATGTGGTGGATTCAGCACCCAAACCCATGCATGCCTGACCCCCTCGCCGGGCCCCTTCCCACTCTGCGAGGCCCCTGTGTACTGCGTCCATCCTTCTTCATAACTCTGCAGACACCCTGTGTGACTAGAACATCTGCAAAGCGCTTCCACTGGAGAACTGATGACTAGCACGGCTCTTTCTGCTGAGCACGTACCGCGTGCCTGCTGCCGCCTGACATTCTGATCTCCGGTATGTTTTTCCCACAGTCCTGTGATGTGGGGCATGATGTCATCGGCCCTGCTTTGCAGATGTGGAAACTGAGGCTCAGGGAGGTTCAGTCAGGACCCCAGGCCTCCCTTGGGTGCTGTGGCCCTCGCTGCACAGATGCGGGAATGAGGCTGGGTCCCAGCTGCTCCTGAACCGCAGGGCAGCCTCGGCCAACAGCCACCTGGGCTTCCTCCACCAGCGCTGCCCACCTGTCTGCTGTCCAAAGGTGCATCATCCTGCCGGGTGCTGGGGCGCAGGACATTCAAGATGAGAGACGGGCCTAACGGGAGCTCCGGGCCGGAGTCACTGGGAAGGGACCCTGAGAGAGGAGGGGATTCCTCATGGTCGCTTCCCACCTCTGTGGAAATGGGGACCTTGGTGCAGACTCAAAGGAAGGCCCTGGAGGGCAAGGAGCAGTCAGCGTTGTCTCTGTCCCCAGCTTTCTCAGCACAGAAAGGGACCTGAGAGCCCCAGTGTGGGGGCTCCAAAGGGGCCGGATCCCTGGGACACTCAAAGGCTTCTTGGAGGAGGGGTGGCTGGGCCAGCATATCGGGACGAAGGGAGGGATGGCTGCCCTGGCTCTGGCCGGGATGGGGCCCCAGGGCTGCCGGCCTCCTAAGGGACATGGACGCTGGGATTGGCCCTGGAGGGGCCTGGGCTGGCCCCTGAGAAGCCACCTCCCTGCCAAAGCAAAGTGCTGTGCACTGTCGCCCTCCGCCCTGCCCAGTCCTTTCCACCTGGGCTTAGTGGGTCAAATCTAGGCTCCACACAGCCTAGTGGCTCTGGAGGGACCTTGGTTTCCTCCCTATCCCGTGGATCTGATGACAGTCATCTTGCAGGGGTTTTGTGAGGATGGAGTCACGAGTGCAAAGCACCGCTGCCCCTGCTCTGGACTCTCAGTCCCCAGCACCAGTGATGTTGGTGAGGTGTCAGCGACAGACATCCCCTGGGCTCGCGGGCTGTGACCAGCGGTTCTCTAAATGTGTTCCTGCCTAGACATATTTGATCCTCATAGCGGCCCTATGAGGAGGACACTGTGGTTAGCACCCTCCCATTTCACAGGCAGAGGAGAAAGGAGGCCCAGAGCCGTGCAGTGACTTGCCGAGGTCACCCAGCTGGTGAGCAGGGGGCTGGGGTTCCGGCTCAGAGCCTGTGCTCCTGGGCTCTCCTGGCTTCTGTCCCCCCAGCCCGTGGGCAGGAGCTGGCTCGTTCACCTTCACCCACCGGCAGGGAGCACTGGGCCCGGCATGAGGGCTGCTTGTCAAAGGGATGAGGGATGGGATGGAGTTTGCCGGGTCAGCTTTGATAGCGACTGGAGGATGCTGCAGGCAGAGAGGTGACGCCAGAGAGGGGTGAGGGGCAGATGAGGCGGGGGCGGCGGGCCGTGGCTGGGGCAGCGCTGGGGGCCAGCATCAGGGTCTGCCCTGCATCTCTGCATCAGCCAAATCCCAGCTGGGAGGAAGCTTGGGGGGACGGTGAGCCCCCCTAACAATGTAGCGATAAGGCGTACTATGCCACCCACACACAGCACGCGCTGCACGCGCTGAAGACAAATTGAGCTAATCAATGCTCTGGCTGCGGGTGGCAGCGAGAACCCCTGGGGACTAGGGCAAATGCAAGGCCTGGCACCTGGGCGTCTGCGCCTCCCTGAAGCTGAATCCACGGCACAATCTCTCCTCAGCCTCTGTTTGCAGTGTAAACACCCACTTTCCTGTGCAGGGCTGCCCGGTCCTGCCTGCCCGCGCCGCCAGGCAGGAGTTGGGGGGGTGGGGGCGGGCACTTGTCGTCCTCAGCCTCCTGGGCCTGTGGGTGGTTTCAGATGGGCCGTCTGTGTGGCACCAACCACTGCCGCCAAAAGAAGACAGGCGGGACAGCATGTCAGCCCAGAGGGTGCAGATACAGGCCAATGGTCACTGAGAGCCTTGAAGGACAGGCGTGATGTGGGCATGGCCCAGGCAAAGGCAGGGAGGACAGAAATAATGCTGGGTCAAATTTGTAGGGAATATTGGGACCCTGGTGCCCCCGCAGCGCCGTCCATCTGTCTGCTGTGTTAGCGTGTGTGAGCCCCCATCTGTTCTCCCCCATCAGCTACGTGAGGCCAGATTCTGCCCTGGATCCATCTTCGTCCTTTTGCTGGTCCTAAGATCAAGACCCGACGTAAAGAGGGTTCCTCGCTCTCCAGGCAACTGTCTAAAGGGCAACTCACTCAATCCTCGTGGTAGTCTTGGGAGATAGGCACATAAACCCCATTTTGCAGATGAGGAAACTAAGGTTCTGACATAGGGTCCAGACTCTCCCAAGATCGTGCAGGTAGCAGGTGGCAGAGTCAGGACATGAACCTGGGCCCATCAAGCCCCAAACCTCATGTGGGCTCCAAAAAGCCACAACATTCCTGGCATCGCCCTCATCTGAGAGCCCATCTGCCCACATGCCCCAATCCTGGGGTTACAGCGTGTGTGGTGGCAGCTCCCTCGAGGCCAGAGTGGGTGTCCACCCAGAACATCTCAGGCCAGACAGGGGCTCATTCCCACGTGACGCCTCCGGGGGAGAGCCGGGCACCTGCAGGCTGGGCTCTCCCTGGCCGCACGAGGCGGGTCTAGAGAGGACACCATAGCCAAGCAGAGGCCAAGCTGAGGCTCCTGGGGCGTGGGGCTGAGGCCCGAGGAGAAGAAGTCCAACCAGAGTCTCCTTCCCCCACAATGGCCATGACGTTCACTGCCGGCATCACTTGGGGCATTGTCAGGGCCAGGAGGAGAGAGCGCTGGACAGCGGGGACCCTGATCCTGGGCCTGGCTCTGCTCTTGGATGAGCTGCTCATCTGTAAAATGGGGCTTTGCTAGGGGCCCTGGGAACACAACGTAGCCACTTCCCAACACATTTCAGACACTGCTCCCTTCTAGCCAAAGAAATCTCTGCCCGGACAAACACTGGGGTTATTGTTCTCAACATAACAGAGAGTTGCTCCCGAGCGCTGGAGAGATGCCCGTTTCAGGGGGTGTCTCCCCTTCTCACTGCCACCATCCCAGCCCCCTCGGGAACCCTCTCCTAAAGTTCCCTCATGGCCTTCCCACTGCTAAGCCCCAGTTCTCTCCCTGCGGCCCTGCTCCTGGACCTGGTCTTGTCCCTCTCTTTCCCTCCCCATCTCCCCGTCTGTTCCTCTCTGTTTTCTCTGTACCCTTCTCTCGAATGTTGGGTTCCCCAGGACTCAGCCCAGGGCCGCCTGTCTTCTGGGTGTTTCCCAAGTGATCCTGACTACTCCCTTGGCTTCCCGGGCCACCTCTGTTCATTCTGGTCACCCCAAGTCCCTGATCGAAGCTCAGGCCTCTCTCCCTGTGGCCACTGCCCTCTCAGCGTCTCTCCAGGTACCTCACAGAACCTCATGGTGAAACGGCTCCAGCTGAACTCTTCATCCTGGCCCCAGCTGGCTGCCGGCCCTCCTCCCCAGTATCCTGTAGCCCCGGAGGCAGCTCCTCCCTCCCACCTGCCCGCAGTGGCCTGGGTCCAGCCACTCACCCTCAATCCCTGTCCCCCATCTACTCCCTCCCTCCTCTGGGATCGCCTCCTGGCCTCCCGCTACCAGCGTCATTGCTGCAAACAGGGACCTCATCATGCCTGTCCTGCCCCAGGCCCTGAAGTCCACCTCAGGTCCTCTCCCCTGGGGCCCGACCCCACCTCTCCCCCCTCCTCTCCACCAGGACACACATGGCTCACCCCCACCTCAGGGCTTTTGTCTGGGTTGGTCCAGGGACGCTGGGACACACTGCCCCTGAACCTTTAGTTGGGGGCCTGTCAACCTCCCACCTGTAAAATGGGACGCCGCCTGTCAGTGACTGCCCCGCCCACAGACCTTCTCCCTTCTCTGGGATTGGCCAGACCCACTCTAGGTGGCCCTGCCTCCCACCATGGCTGATTGGTCCAGGCTGGACACCTGACCCAAGTGAGGCCAAATGGGATGCTCTCCCGCGTTCTGGGGCCTGGAGTCGGTTACCAACAGCTGTGGGACCGAGGCCCCCAGAGCCCCACGGATGTCTTCCTTCCACACGTTCTTTCCTGCCCTTTCCTTCACCTGATGCCCTCCCAGATGACAGCCTTCCCCTGAACTCCTGGACTGGGCTCCTGTTGCCACCGAGAGTTACCCAGCCTGTGCCTGCTAGGCGAGCCCAGGCCAGCCCTGGAGAGCCCCTCCCGGCCATGCGCTGTTGCTTGGTGATGCCGCCTGGCACTGCCCCTTGCTCCGCGCTCCCCCATGGCGCCTGCCATGGCTGGCGAGGGGCCTCGCCCAGTGCTGCCCTGGCCCAGGCAGGGCGGTCCGGCTGCTCACAGCCTTCTCCCTCTGTAAGGGGGCAGCAGGAGGGTGGGGCCTGCGTCCATCACCTCCTTCCACCTGCCACCAGCCTGGCTGGAAGAATCAGAGTCCGTTTGGCAGAGGAGGAAGCGAGGCTCAGAGACAGGGAGTGACTCCATGAGGTGACCGTGGAGCCAGGGCTGGTCTCAGGTCTGGGTGACCCTAGGCTCTCTCATCCTCACCTCACAGCCAAGGCCAGCGTGTCCTGAGGCTGCTAGCATCTCTGGGGATCAGATGTCCTCCTGCCCAGCCTTCCGTTGCCTCTGGGGCTCAAAGTCAGGATGGAGACACAGAGGTCCAGCCTCCAGGAGCCAAACGCAGCCATTATGAAGAGCCAGCCAGGCGCCCAAGCTCGGGGAGAAGCAGCACCTGCCAGTGGACAGCAGAGGAGCCCCGGGAAGCCCCATTCTCCACCCCTAAGCGACCTTAGCTGTGAAGTGCCCACCCGGGGCTGACTGTTGCTGGGCACCCAAGAGGGAGCTTTGACCAGACTGGAGGTCAGGACCCTCCTCTGAGGAAGTGCCTGCCAGCATTGAGCTGGGAGGGACCGGTGGCCGGTGCAATGGGAGCATTCCAGCAGAGGGGACTGATTCCACAGACTTCTGATCGTCGCCCTGACAGGTTGGTCTTACCAATTTAGCCAGTTTCAGAGGAGTCTCCCCTCCAGCTTCAGTTTTCTGATTTGCAGTGGGAGAGCTGGATCCCCCAGCGCTGATGCTCCCACCACGTGGCCGCAGGAGGGGTGCCCACCCTGCTGGCCTGGTGGCTGTGGGGCGGCTTGAGGTGATGTTTGCCAAGGCTGCTGCTGGCACTCGCTCTGGCTGCCTTGGGGTGATGACAGGAGCTGATGGCTTGGCAGCAGCTCCCAAGGAGGCAGCAGCCAGGCTGGCGGTGGGTGGTGGGGATGGGAGGGGGGTCCTGGGGAGGAGAACAAAGCGCCGAGGGTGCTGGGCCTCAGGGGCAACTGAGGCAGTGGGGTGGGGGTGGCAGTGTTCTGGAGTGTTTAGCCCACAGGGAGGCTGTGGCATGGGGGGTGGGGGTGGGGGTATAGCATTTGGAACCCACTTCATGGCTGTGTGAGCCCAGGCAGGTCACTTAGCCTCTCTGAGCCTCAGCTTCCACACTTATACAATTGCAACGATAATACCTTCATCACAGTTCATTGCTGTATCCCCAGTGCTTAGTGTGTGGCATATAATAGGGACTTAATACATATTTTTGGAGTCAATAAATAAATAGGGTTGATGGAGGATGGGATTGGCTAATTCATGCTTAGCGCAATGCTTGGTGCATGTTGGCTCTAGATAAGCAACAGTTTTGTTATTATTTTTGCTGTGGTCGTTTATGGAGCGTGCAGAGGACTGACCCAGCATGGAGTCCCAGAGCAAATGAGAAGGAACTTGGCCAGTGTGTGGAGAGTGGGGACTGGTGGGTCATGGAACAGGCTGGATACTGGGACCAGAGCGTGGGGACTGAGGGCATGGCCAGGGGGCTGGACTCTGTCCTGAGAGCAGGGGAGGGGCCCACATGGCCAGAGGGGAGCAGGATGAGGTCTGAGCAAGACTGTTGTGGACGCCAGGGGGCTGTTGGTGGCCCTGGCCTGGCCTGAGGAGGCAGAGAAGCG